>CAEFZX010025969.1:0-59095 GCA_903066825.1 Alfaro cultratus
ACTTCAAATATTCAATTAGAATGAATAAAATACGTGGCAATTAATGCATCGCTGTAAAGTTAGTTTCTGAACACCAGATACTGACTTAATTTAGAGTCTGAATTGGATTTAGATATGGACTTTGACTGGGCCAGTCCAGCATTCAGCCTGAAGCGGTTCGCTTCAGGAAATTTGCTTTCTTCAACGAATTGCCATAAAAGCCAGTAAAGCAGCTTTCTTTTGCAGGCAACTGGTGGTACTGGTTTGGCCCTTAAACACAGTCTACTACCTGACCCAGGGTTTAAAAATAAAAATATCCAGAGTCTTAATCTATTTTGTGTGTTTGATCAGAATTAAATCATAACATATTGCTGAATGTTTATTAAAATTATCTTTAAAGAGCGCAAAAATGTGCTTAACAGAAAGACAAACCAGCAAGTAAAAAAAGCTGCTAGATAAAACGTCACGTAAAAATGACCTCAATGTGGTTCCAATTTGGCCGACCATGATTATTTACAACATACGCAAAGGTGGAGGACATACCAGAGGTGCGTGTACACTGTGTTTTGTTTCAAAAATTAAAATAAGCTTTTCATTTTCTCTACAATGAAAAGAGTTACCATGTTCAAAAACTGATACGATCTTTCGCTACTCAGAGATTTTGATCTTGGGAGAGACGATCAGTGTCGCTCTATAGAAGTGAAAGTGGATATCAAAGAAACACGGCTAGAGAAGTCTTCGGTGTTTTGTACAAATACACAATTATGCCCGTAGTAAAACCTTATTCATGTAAAATAAAGAGCTCTGGACCAAAGTGGTTCCTTAAGTATGGAAAACAGAGAATTTCACTTGTGATATTTCTCTGATCACCAAATGATAAATCATCCAGTTCAGCAAAGCAATGTTTCATGAGTATTTCATTACTTTAAGCTGTTACGCCTGCAAACTGTAACGATACATTGGACACAGAGTCTACATAGCATTATTTGAAAACAAAGGCTCAATAGGCAATTCTTTCACTGAGTTTGTTCACAAACTGTAGTTTAGTACACAAATCATACATAGACATGTTTTAGGCCTGACTGAATAAAATAAGTTGTCATAATTTCCTATGTTGAGCATCTTGGCTACAATTTGCACACATGTGTAGTGAAGATATGTCTAATAATTTTTTAATCACTTTTAAATTGTGCTTAAACATTCTTATTTTCTTAGTTTTTAAGTTTTAATTAACTTTCTTTTGTACATCTATACCAAAACATTTTCATTATCATCATTTCTGTGTCATTCCACTGTCTTTGTGACTGTGTGTTTATAGGCTTTTTTCCTTGCAGTTTCTCTGTGCCACCCTGTGCACTGTCACTCATTTGACTCCAACATTGGTCAGCTCTAATATACATTTTAACATTAATTGTAAGACATTTAATATTTTAGCAATTCACAGTAGCAAGTAATTTGTCAGTACGGATGCACAGATACCATATTTTTACAAACCGAGTAGTAGTCTCCAGTTTTTACAGAGTTCCACTAAGAGTGATGCTCAAATACACTTTTAGTGTATTTAACATAAATAGAATTAGACTTTTACTGCAGTAAATTACTAGAAAATTGTAACATTTACAGCCTTGCCACACCTGTCACCAGAGCAAAGCTCTTACAATTAACTCATCTTCATTTGTAGGGAAGGAACTGTATTTTCCTATGCATTGTTAAAGACCCTGTACGCAGCTTGTTTCAGTAAGAAAAATTGGTTGACAAAATTACACATCGTCTCAAAAAACAGCAATAAAATGAAAAACAAAAAAATAGACAAAGTGGTTTTTGTGTAAGTAGGTCCCTCACCTGTGACAGGGTGGAATCACTGCAGGCTTTCCTGGCATCCTACAAGGAGAAATCAAGAATGAAGGAAATTCAAAAGTTTCACGAGTAATGGTTTCAGCTGAAGCGCTGCGAGTCATTTCCAAAAGTTGTTTTTTTTTTTAGTTGTTTTACCCGGATCTGGTTGCGTAGTTGCTCGGCTTCCTGTCGCAACTGTTCGAGCTCACTCATTGTCCCTGTGAGATGCGTTCAGGACACAGTCCTCTGTGAATACTGGCTGGGTTGAGGAAATACACAAGCCTGCTCGCGCACACACTCACTTACACGCTCGCACACGAAACACTTGACCAGCTGACACCTGCAACACAGAGACAGAAATAATGTAAGTTCAACAGGTAAAAAGAATAGCAGCACTTCCATAAGACAAACAAAGGTTTCCTGTTTTGGTTGGGGAGAGCTGCGAGGGTACAATGCTGCCATCCAGGCCCACCAGGGGGATTTCAGGGGCTGGGTGGCAGCTTGGAGGGTGGTCTATCTGTTCAAACACCCTCACTCTGGTTCAAAAGGCCATCTGAACTGGGCCCTGACCTTTCCTTACTCAATCGGTCTTTTGTGTCGTCGCATCGCACTGCTGGCACGGCCCACCGCTGTGCGTGTGAGCTCCAAACGAGTGTCTGCGCATCGTGTGGGCCGATCTGGACGGCGTATTAGACAATATGTACAACAGAAATCATTTGAGAGCGAGAGTACATTACGTGAGCACATCTAAGTGTGTCAAATTAAGCATTCATTTGCAAACGCATGCTTATGTATTTATGCACGTGCAAGTTGCCACTTCCTTTACCTTGGGGAGCCTGAATGTGGGTCACAAAGCACTAAGAGATTCCTCTGAGATGTTTGCACTTCCCCGACCCCATAGTCTGCTGATTTTCCGTCCCATTTTACTGCAATCCACAAATCCAATGTACTGAGATTAAATTTTTAGATCCATGTTCAATAATTCAACTATTAGGACCAACACAGGCCTACATATGTCCATACTGAAACACTTGCTCATTATAGAATAGCAGAACTGTGAATACTTTCATAATTCTTTAAAAACTAGTCCAGGTAAGCCATTTTTAAAATGTCTAAAATCCACTGATGTAGCCTGTTGCTCCTCTCAGCTGACAAGATGGATTCAATGGACTGCTCATTGTGAGCTCATTTATTTAAGCCTTTGCTGAGGCATTGCAATGCATTCAGCTGCCCATGACAACGTCACTCTGACGCATCCGAGGAGAGCTCAGCATCAGCCTGAATCAGAGGAATCTCTACTCTAAAACAGCCGTCCATCTGTTATGCTATATGCCTCCATAGGCCGAGGCACCACATAGAGCTGCTTGTGCTCATAATGGGTTTAGAAAGCGCTTTTGTTAAACAATACTGCAATGAGTAACATTACAGTAAATGTTCAAATGAGATGGTGCTAATACTGGTGGTGAAGAGGGACTTTAGGCAACACATGCTCTGAGTCACAACAAATGTCATGAAAGAACTTGTTCACATTATGAAGAAATTACTGCTCAATCAAAAACCAAAACAGGAAGGAGGCCGTTATTTTGAGAAGAGATGTCAGATGAATTATCCTAGAAAGTTTTAAGTTGTAGTTTCCTTAACAATAATATCCCTACATAATAAAAAGAGGGAAGAACATGAGAAAGACAAAGGCACAGATACATTTTATACAGTTGTACTGTCAAAAAAAGTTTGCTGGCCATTTTTCTTGATTCAGGATGTTGTCAATCCTGAATGTTTTTATTCCACTTTATTTCCAGGAGTTCACTCAGAAGTGGTGTAACAAAGCTGGGCATCAGAGAGAATTTCCCCCCAAATTAAATAAAGTTTAGATAAGTAAAGTTAAGGATATAGGTGCAGGGTTTACCCCAGAAAACTTGTTAAGCCCTGTGCTTGGGGCACCAAGGCAGTCATTCATCCAGCCAGCCACCATGTTTTTCAGTTAAAAAATGTTTAAAGTTGACAGGGAATTTGAAAATATCACTTGATAGTTAGGCATTTTTGGAAGACATTATTGGAAGATTAATACCTAAATAACAAGTATAAAATCTTAAAAAGAGGAAATTAAATTTTTTCTTTTTTTTTTTTTACAAATAAGCAATGCTTAGGTAAAGCCTGGTGGCCCACCAGGCTTATAAAACATTGAGGGAAACCCTGAGGTGGGTATTCTCAATTGTTTTATAAAAGAACAGACATCTTTAAAGGAACCTAAGCTGCCTTGATCATAGATATTTATACAAAAAATATATAATAACTCCAATATGGAATATACTACTAAAATAAATGAAAATTATAAATGTATTCCTTTACTTTACATCCCTCTCTGTATTTTTCATACATCTAGCAAACCCATTTTCACGTGGAATTTTCCTCTTTTTTTTAAAACATGTTTTTAATTAATTTAGGTATCATTTTCTTTTTTCACCCTTTTGTCTCTCATTACATTTACTTCCATTTCTCTGAAACATTCTGTCTATTTTTCTGTTTTATTCCTGTATGCATTACAACTTAATTAGGGAGCATCCATTTTTCAGATTTGAGTTACTTCCTGCATCTGTCGCTCTAACGCTTATGGAAATGCAGAGTAGTCCAAGGACACTGGTGATACAGGAAAAACAAAGACAAACAAGGATGCAGATAAAAAAGGGATAGAGGAAATGCTAAATAATTTCCTAAAGTATAATAAAAACCCTCAACAAAACAGAGGAAGTAAAAAAAAAATTAATATTTTGTCTGTATAGATGAAAACAGGTGTAAATCACATGTGCAATAATAAAAACTTAGCTTGGTAGTTAATTTCCATTTGTTCTTGATGAACAAATTTCCATATGCAACTGGCCAAGTTTTGATTAAACAAACAGAGGCTAAGTGATAAAAAAGAAAACTGAATTTGTTCAGCCTCTTTTCCATTTCAAATTCAGCTAATTCATATTCTGTCAAGTCACAACAAATGTCATTCTAAGGCATTTTACCATAAAATAGGCTCAAATAATTCAGAATATCCATGACTCGACCTTTTCTTATCATTTTCTTAAGATAATGATATAATAAGAAGTTTGTTTTTCCCCGACTTTATCTTCCACCAGTTACTCTACATTACATTTTAAACATCTCCCACTTACTGAGGAGTAAACCAAGTACATTTTGATATGTCATAACATGAGTTAAAGAATCAGAGGGGTGTCTCTGCCAGGTGTGAACTTGTTCCTGCTGACTAAACATCTGGAGAATGGAGGAAGTGATATCAAGATTCTAGTAAAGTGGAAATTAATCATCTTAGTTCTGGTCAACCAGTTAATGTCATTTAAAAGTAAAGCGTCAATATTTACTGGAATTTCACTGACTTTTAGCTTTTGTCCAAACTGTTCAAAAATGTAATTATAACAACATCAGAGACTGCATTTTATGGCTAATTTGCTTACTTTATAAACATTTCAATCCAATTACATTAGACAAGAACAGAACTTCACTCTAAATGTTTATCTCTCAATGACCAAGAATACAGTATTTGATATTGTGTTTCTCCTGTTTGGTCCTCTATATTTCCATCGTAACGGTGTTGAATTATTGAAACACCCATACAACATCATCACAGATTATTAAGAACTGTGATAGCGGTCAGTCAATGGAAAAATTACTTTTACAATAATAGTTTCCCATTGCAAAAGCTTAACAATATGAAGATGCCAAACATCAATGTTTGGCATCTAAACCACCTGAGATAATATTTATTTAAAGGACCACAAGTCTAGTTTAAAACCCTAACTTATTCTTAATTGTAATAATAATAATAAAAAAAAGACTAATACCGCTAAAGTTATGTCAAAGGTTTCAATTTCACCAAAGCAAATTTTTTTCAGACCTTGGTTTAAACAAAGTCTGTATAATTTAATGGAACCTAAACTGCCTGGATTATAGACATTTATACAAAAATATAAATGTTTAATCTAAATTAGACTTGAATCTAATAAAAATTAGACACAAGAGTCTAATTTTACTAGATGCAAGTGAAGCCAAAGTAAGATGCTGCACACTGCCTGTCAGTTGGCTAAATAAAAACTCTACAATTTCCCCCCGGTTTATAGAAAAATAAAAATCACAACACTGGCCCATTGCAGAGCTATGTAAGCACCAACAGTAGCTTATACATGGATGGACGCTTTCTGACGTCAATAAAAATCACATAAAAGGTTAAGACATATACTTGGGTAGCATAAACAGGTGTAATATTGCAATTCATTCATTTTGTTTACCACCTGAAATCGATTGACATGCAGAACATTTAACCACGTTTTGTGTGTGAAAACTAATCAGAGCATTTGATTAACAGTCCAGAAAGCAAACATTAACTAATCTAAAATTATTGAAAACTTTGTTCATTTTTTTTGGTGTTTCTTTTCTACATTACATTTCTACATACACTTATCTTTTTTTTAAAATGTTCCTTACATAAATCGTTTGCAGTTAATCCAACAAACAGAACCTGTTAAATTTGACATATTCGGTTTTTTTTCCCGATACTAGACCCACCAAAACTAGTTACCACTTGTTGATGACATGATGAAACCAGTAGATTGATGACATGATTCACTGTATTACTTCACACAGTTTCAGACAAACACCGACTCCCAACCACAGACAAAAAAAACGTAGTTAAATCATGTTAAGGGATTGTGCGACAAATAAAGTGTGCTGTTTTTACAGGCTGATGTCGTGGAGATGCGTCTGTGGAGCATGAGGCAGGGCCCCCGTCACACCACCAGTTGATACTGATAGGAAGGCGGACTGTATATTAATTACTAAGAAACAGGGGGAAAGCTGCGTAGAGGACTGCGCAACAAGAAAACTTAAAGTACTGTGGGGAAAAACTGGAAACAAAAACGTCAATACAAGTAAAAAAAAAAATAAAAAAAAAAAAATGATAGTGACAGTTTTCTTGCTCGTAGTTTCCGCCCTACAGGCGGTAAAAGGCCGCGTTTGGATAGCTGAGGATTTTGTAGGCAATGGAAAGCTTCAAGGAGGGGAAAACACAGCAGAGCCATTAAAAAGACTGGGAGCAGTTAGTTCAACTGCCACAACCGCTGCCGCCAGGGACATTTCATGGTTCTGGACCATTCTGGACTCCACCGAGGCTGCAAAAACAAAAATAAACCCGCTCCGAGCAAAAACAGGAAATAGCCGTAAAACACACACACACACACACACACACACACACACGCACACAGACAACCAAAATACGAAATACGAGACTGCACGTCCTCACCTGAAAAAGAGACGTTCTGGTTCAGTCCCGTTCCTTCGGTCCGAGTCGCACCGATCTGTTTTCACACGGCAGCCATGGCCTCAGCTGGGGGGGGAGACCGTGGAGAGGAGCCGCGTTAATTTCCACACAATTTAATCCGCTTTAGGGGTCAGAAGGGAGCACCCACTCGGATCGGATTTGACTGAAATTTTCACCAAGCAGGCTAATCACCACACCCATGAAAGTGGGAACATGGCAACAGCCTACATTGAGGGGTGACATGCTTCATATTTTAATCTACTTAGTCACAAAATCAGAATTAAAAAAATGTTCTACCTTTAAATCTACGTATGTTTAAGTCAGTAATGAAAACAGGCTTTTGATTCGAATGTTTTTTCTTGTTAAGCATACTTGGAAAATGCCTGAAAGTGTTTGTGTCCCCTCCCACTAAAATGGTACAGTCTGCCAGCCCCTCTACAAAAAGGAACCGATTGGGGTACAGGAAACAAATATTAGAAATCTGAAGCTGTTTTAAAATAAAAAGTAGTAATTAAAGTAGGAGCAGTTGTAATGTTGCAACACTTATGGTTTATTTATTCATAAATACGAAAAAAAAACAACTTAAAGTGCAGCACATTTATTTATTTTTTTATTTATTTAAAAATATCACATTTATGCATTTTTTCTGTAACAAGTGATCAAATCACACACAGTAAGACCACAATTGGGTAATGAAACATAGATTTTCAATGCCGAATTTCACAAAATGAGAAGTTTTAAAACAGGGCATGAAATAAATCACTGCTAATTTTGCTTTTTATGAAGATTTGAGTCAGTGACATCACACAAGGCAGAAGAGTAGAGTGGCTCCAGGTCAATTCTGCCGTTTAATAAATGATACTACTATTTTACCTTCATCCTTTCCACTCCACTTTCATGGCTGTAAACAAACCATTTTGTAGTTAGAGTTAAACCGCTGTTGATATGTTTATTTTTATTTGTAGTTGAGTATTTTCATGAAATATTGAGACAGTCACAAAACACTCAAATCTCACAAATAATTTGAGTGAAAATAAAATTATTTTGTCATAAGTTAGTATTGTGCCCTATTTGCATTAAGTTGGCTCTATCCCTATTTAAGTTGACCCTTACAAAATCTAGAATTTGAATCTATTGAATCTAAGTGACGTCCTGCTGCTAAATACTAATTGGATAAACACATTTTCTTTCAGTACCCCAGAAGAAACGGAAAATTACTTGAAATCCTTTCTGCTTTAAGCAGGTACAAAATATTTGAGTTGCAAGAAATTAATCTGTAAGTGAACCAACAGATTGAACCATCCAATGAGAATGGTAATAAACAACCGTACGATTTCTGTGCATATTTAAACTACAGAAATGTATAAATTGTGTTTTCCTCTTGTATTGTGTCAAATTGTTATACATTTTACCAATAGAGTGGTTCTGCTTGTTTGACCTCAGACTATAACTTCTCTTTTTAATTGCAGAGTGATGGATTTTTTCCGGTCACTTCTTCCCACGTATCTTCCCAATGTGATAGATAGGCTCTGACTTCAAAACCATGTTAATGCAACATACTGACCATTTCCTTTTTATGCCAACTTGGCTAAATGTTTGGTGAGTAGAAGGGGAGACGTTTGAAGGAAGAATTTGATTAAAAACACGATACTAAATGCTTGTGGCAAAACAAAAACGAAGGTTCTCAAAACAATTCTGATCAATTGCCTTACACTTTGTGTGACGTTACCAGAGGCATGTGAACGTTTAGCCTTAATCTAGGAAAAAGAAGAGCAAAACAAATAGAAAAGGCGATTGAGTTCACAGCAAGTGTCTTAAAATTGAGATCCTTTACCTATTGGATAAACATAGTAGCAAGAGAGTGTGGACATCTTATATTGAACCTCATAATAGTCACTCTTAAAGACGACAATAATAATGATAATAATAATAATCAAATCAATATTAAAATTCTGCCCAATTACCTGTTTTTGCAACCAAATTCTTTTTGTCACCCTGGAGTTTTTATAATCTCATTGTACATTTGTAAAGACAAACACGCCCAAGCAAGAAACAGTGGCTCCCTACTAAGTAACTTCCATTTTTATTACTGCAGCTAATATTTGTTTTTTTTAAAACAATGGTTACAGTTATAATCCTGCAGATGGAAACTCGGTCCAGGACTTTTTCCCTCTGCTCTTTACTGTTCCCACCCCATCTCCACCTTCTGTCTATTGATAGACTTCCAGTTATTCCATGAATATGACACTTCCTCCATTGTGTCCGCTCAGGTCACAAAACATTTAAATCTTTGTATTTTCTCATGTTCTACCACCGTATTATCCAAACACTCAAGACCAGTTTCCGCCATGGATGATATTTTGTATGGATAGTATTTTTCAAGTTTGGTGTATAGAGCAGGTATCACACTCTTTAAAGATAGTCTTCAGCAGAAGAAGCTTTTAGATTTATATTTTTTGTAAAATTTAAACAATAGTTTAGCAAGACATCTGAAATGCAAAAATAAAGAGTTAAATAAGGTGTAGCTTCAACTCATATAAGCCAGACCTTATATGTAGCTTAGACAAAGCTGTAAACATAAAACTGTCACCAACCTTTTAACTTACTTGTCTTGTATAAAATAAGCCTTAGACTTGCATAAAATGCAACCTACAGTTTTTACCTAATCTGCAATGAACAAGAAAACGTTATTAGTCTTCTTCATCCACGTGTAGATATTCTGGTGGTTACAAAAGAATAAAAACCAATACCTAAAGTCATTAATACGTTAGCTTTAGGATAACATCCAAAATATGCAAATGTCTAATTTTGCATGGTTCCAGGAGACAGCTGTGCCGCTGCGTGCTTAGCCTGCAGCAGGCTCATTCAAAAGAATCTCTCTCTATCTCTCTCTCTCTCCATTAGGACGGGATGAATTTTTTATAGGGCCTATGAAAGGGAGCAGTGGGATAGGCTTTTCCAAATCTCTGCACGAGCCATAATCAATTGAGGGAGGATGAAAGTTTCACCAGACCCTAGTTTCCTTTGGGAGATGCATGGGGTCAGATTAAGTCTATTTGAATTCACTTACACAGCGGTGGTTTAGGTGTGTCTCACCAATTTACCCCTAAACAGATTAAGAGGATTAGAATTAACATGATAGCAGATTATGTTAGAATGGGGTTATTATTAATGCATCTTGGATTATGTGGTTCTTTTCCTTGCAAGCATCACTGGCGAAAACTACATTAGTAAATGTAGAATAATTATTTTGTTTTTGCACTACCTTAAATACTTTAAAAAAAAAAACACTACAAAATAAGACACCACGTCTTGTTCTCTCGGAGTCCAGTAAGTAGAATAAGAGTGAATTTCATCAGCCAGTGAGTGTCACAGTCAGCAAAAGCATCTCATTGGGCAATCAGGTTCCCTGTTCTATTGCTTGGCAACCAAAAGGAAAGGAGGTAGGGCAAATTGACAATATAAAAATAGCACGTCAATAGCCTTGTGTCTGGAAAAAAAAGAAAAGCAAATACGTCGGGAAGGCTATTAATAGCAGAGTGGAACCCATGACGGGCATTGTATACAGTAACCCATTTGTAATGAGGCTTGCATGTGAGACAATTTATTTACATGGATGCAAATTTAGCAAGTAGCAGAACTCAGCGACACACAGAGTAACAGTACTGTGGATAGAATTACATTATTTGAATATGATGGTTGTTTTAATAGGGTTCACTGGAAACATCTCGTTACTTTTCTCATGAGAAGTTCCTCCCAAAGTGGTCTACAGGTTTCTGCAGTATCCTACTGCTTGTTAGATGCTGCTTCGCATAAATGTAAAAAAAAAGAATAAACTTTTTCAAATTAGAATATACTAACAGTTGTTTTGTTCATGAACAGGTTTGCAAGTCAAAAGGGAATTTAGGGTTTGGTCGTTCACATGAATAGGCATATAATAATATCTGGTATTTTCATTTGATTTACTAATTACGTATTTACTTGAAGAACTTCTAAGAGCCAGGAATTGATCTAACATATTAAACACATTAACATTTCACCACACAGTAAAGCATGTTTCTGATGTCCCTGATCTTCAGAGCAAACCATTACCAAATATCTTAGGAATTGTAAATTTTCAAAGATGACCGCAGTTCATACTTGACCAAATCAAATAGAAATAGGAGAACATCTTGAACGCATGTTTTTATCTGCATGTAATTTTTTTCTCCACTCGTGGTGACACTATCCAACCACAGTCATGTAATACTTCCAGTGTATCAAAGAAAATTAAAAGGTGGAGCAAGATTAGACCCTTAAAAGGCTTTATCTGGGCAGTCTTATCCACCAGACATCTCTCGAGGAGGCTGGCCGTTGCCAGAGTAACCATCATAAATGGCAAGTGACGTCAAGAAGGTGGGAGAAACACCAGGGAGAGCCGGAGCTGCTATGCATTATGGATTATTGAAGAAAGGATCCTCTTGAAGTGTGCAAAGTGACTTAAAATATGCGTGCCTTGCTGAGGTTTCTACACCCGTCTTCTCTTCATTTTATTCGTGATGGGGAAAATGGAAGATGACAGCTCCAGGACTGTATTTGCTGACTATCAAACCTTTAAAACACACACACACACACACACACACATACATATATCCACATACATTTTATATACATTATTTATGTTTGCTAGCATATCTTGATGTTAAAGTCAAAACTTCAGCTTGTAACAGTGTGCTTTCTCCATCCAAATTGAGACTCTTGAAGGGAGATTGGTTGAATAAATTAAAAACAAAATAAATAAGAGGACCATAGGTTAGGTTCTTCTATAATTTGATTGTGTATGGGAGGGTCATAGAAGCAAACCTCCTTGTTTCACAAATAGTCAGCTTTTTTCAAGCACTTTTAGGCCTCAAGTTGATGAAGCTTGAGTGTATATGTGAAAGAAAATTAGCCTTTGTAATTAAGATTTCTTTTAACACACAGGAAAAATATTTTTTCACAAATAAAATCCATTACAACTTCCCAGTGTTTCTTCTAAAATACCTCATGTTACAACTTGGAAGGAGTCAGTGAAGCGAAGATGGAAGTTTTTTTTTTCTTTTGTATGAGAAGCTGTAGAGGAAATGAACAAAGTGAAGAAGTGAGATTATTTCATGCAAGGGGAATCCCAGATGCTTCTGTAAAAATCACAGGTCGACAGCCAGCACAAAGCATAACAGGGTCTGTTTCCAAAAAAGTGAATTTTACAACTTGTGAACAGAGGGGGAAAAATTAGAGGAAGTGAGGAACAACCCTGGTGTGCTAATGCCACCATTTTCAAATGCCTCCCATCACTGCTGCACCACTATGAGATGATCATTAATTTATTACCATGAGCTCATAATTATTTTTGCTTGACATTTTGGTGCACCACAGGTTGTGAACATGGGATAAGATCAGCGTATTACCTCTTAACTACCTGAAAGCCAAACACAAGCCTTCACAACAGATAAATCAAGTAATTGGACAATCTTTCCTATAACAACTAGAGCTCATACTGGAAGTTGTTTAAGCTCAACACGTCTCCGTTTTAATTAAATGGTTTTACGACAGCATATTTTAGAAAAATGTGTTTTTCAAAGCTGTGGCAGTACAGACGAGATGACTAAAATCTCATTCACACTGAAACTGTGCAGAAAAGAAAACCTAGATAATTAAAAAATAGTTGAGGCTTTTCTACCTTTTTGCAGAGAAGATGAGACGCAGAGGAAGTGGACTGCATATGTCCTGAATGACATGGACTGTGAGTCGCACACAGTGCTGTGGTTTCGCTTCTTCTTTTCAGCTGTGAGTGGAGTAGATGCTGCTGGGAGAGGTCATAAATAAATGGAGAGTAAAAGCAGAGCTGGAGTATGAGTGGAGAGCAGCTGAGTGGGAGGGTGAACATACTGGGGGTGGGAAGTGGGGCATGGGGGAGTGGAGCTGGAGTAGTATTTTTATTAAAGAGACAGAGCGAATTTCATCAGTTCTACTTAATGTTATCTCACAAACATGGACTTAAGTATATTTTCTTCAAAAACTTAGTACAGCTAACTTGTGAAATTAACATATATATTTTTTTTATCTTGAAGATTACTAAATTTTGATAATCACAAGCAAAATGTTCAAAATGCTATATTAAGAATAAGCCAAAGCAAAATCATTGAATGTATTTTGAACTGAATTTTATAAGTCAGCTATACGTAAATTATTTCCTTTTGATTTGATTATTGAAATCGGTCAATAACTGTGACTGATATTGGTCCTATTTCAATCTGCATTGTAGATTTCCCATCAGGACACAAGATTTTAACTTGGTTTGCCTCTGGTAGTACACATCTTTGGCTATAAGAGGTGTCACATTGTAATATGCCACCTAAATAGGAATTTAAAAAGTACATTTTAAATGTACTGCTCTCTTGCACTTCAGGTGGAGAGAAGCACCAAATAATACCTTGCTAAGGATGCAAGTACTACTTGTATTCTGAACAAGTAGTGCCTTTAGGAGTGTGTTAAAAATCTATTTATAGGGTTAAAAATAAAAATGACTATATTTTCTGCTAACCAACCTCAGAAAAAAAAGCATAGTCTAAAATGTCTACGGTTTGCAGCAAAGTTTGTGTATTTTTGTTCTTTAAAGGTTTTTGGGGCAACTTTGCAGGTAATTGTAGAACAAAGTTTCAAACTGTAAACCTAATTTCCATACAAAGCCAATTATGTCCTCTTTAATATAAGCAGACTCCAACAGATGTAAGTTTCACTACTTTATTAATACCAATAAATAAATTGAAGCATAGTTAAACAAGGCCACACCATTGCTAGTTTTTTAGTCTGATGTAATTTTAAAACTTAAAAAGGACAGAAACCACATTTACATCCAATTTTTTTTTATTAAGGCTTTTTCAATAGCTTTTTTTAATGCATCATATATTGTAAATAGACCAGACAGCAAGTGTGTTATTCACTACATTCATTAACCAATCACAAGCTCTTTGAGGTCCAGACATTATTCTTCCATAATAGTTGATTTTTCAGTTCTTTGTTTACAGTATAAAGAATCTGATACAGCCATTCATTTACCAGGGTGACATTTAAGTGCTTGTAGAAAAAGTGCACATAAACATTTTCTGAGATCAGCGTTTGACCTTTAACTGAAAATTATCAAAATTTATTTCAAATCCAAAATTTGTATCATAATTCACAGCTATACACTGCTCCAAACTTATTCTGAAGTTTTGGTTAATGTACAGACTTTTCTAAATGCAAAGACAATTGTTTCACAGTAGTTATTGTGAAAACTACATAGATTTAGCGTTACTAAAATTAACTTCACTCAAACTTAATGCCCTGAGCCAGAGGAAGATCCTTGCTGTAGTTTATTGTGCACGTTGAGCGCCTCATGTACTGCTTCCAGGAATCACTGCCTGATTCTCTTCCACCACCAGTGTGCTTCTCACCACCGAACGCTCCTCCAATCTCAGCTCCGCTTGTGGGAATGTTGACATTCACAATACCACAGTCAGACCCTTTAGGCCCCATCCAGCGGAAAACTCTGCCCATATCTTTGGTGAAGATGCTGCTGGACAGACCCTGCTTGACCTCGTTGTTCCAGGCAAATGCCTCTTCTTCTGTCTTGAACTTCAGGACATAGAGAATGGGGACGAAGGTTTCGGTGTGGACAATGGGTGAGTCATGAGGCAGACCTGTAATGATAGTAGGTTCCACATAGTTTCCAGGACGATCCATCACTTTTCCACCACAAACAACAGTACCCCCCTGCTGCTTGGCCTGCTCAATGGCAGCCAGATACTGCTCTACAGCTTGTTTGGTGTGCAGAGGACCATAGAGAGTTTTTGGATCCCAAGGGTCTCCAATCCGAACTTGTTTGTAGGCCTTAGATATCCTCTCAACCACCGTGTCATGGATGCTCTCATGGAGCATCAGCCTCCTGGTTGTGGTGCAACGTTGGCCGGCAGTTCCTACAGAAGCAAAGACCGCAGAGGGAACCACAAGGTTCAGGTCTGCATCCTCAAACACAATAATGGCATTGTTGCCACCGAGCTCCAACAGCTTGCGTCCAAACCTTTCCTGCACCATCATGGCCACAAGCTTGCCAACGTGGGTACTGCCAGTGAATGACAGGAGATCCACACGCTCATCCTTTGCCATGGCAGTACCAATATCTGCGCCACCACAGGTCAATGAGCAGATGGCTCCAGGTAGATTGTTTTGTTCTAGCACCTCAGCCATTATTTTGGTAACTGCAACACTGGTGAGAGGGGTGGTTGGGGCACCCTTCCAAAGGCAGACGTTGCCACAGGTCATCGCAATCGCATTGTTCCAGCCGTAAACGGCCACAGGGAAGTTAAAGGCGGTGATTATGCCAACGAGCCCGACAGGGTTCCATTGCTCCAGAAGAGCATGTCCGGGTCTTTCAGAGGGAAGGATGGGCCCACCAATCATTCTTGACAGACCGACAGCGTAATCACAGACGTCAACGTACTCTTGAACTTCTCCCACTCCTTCAACAAAGATCTTACCCATCTCCAGAGAAACTAAACTTCCAAGAGTTGTGATTTTCTTTCTTAATGCATCCCCTATCTGTCTGACAATCTCCCCTCTTTTTGGAGCTGGAATATCTGCCCACACCTTCCAGGCCTCCCTCGCCTTCTGAACAGTTACTTCATACTCTGCCATAGTAGCTTGAGTAACTCTGGCTATAGGCTCATTGTTGGCAGGGCAGTAGGACGTGACCACTTCCCCGCTGCCTCCCCAGCTCCCATTGTAAACACCCAGGTTGTCCTCAGACAAACCCAGCTCCTTTAGCCATGAATATTGGGGTTGGTTGATGAGGAGACTCGACATGGCTGCTGACTGGTGGCAGCGAACAGATGCAAATTTATTTCTTAAAAGTAGCCTGCTGTGCCGGGCAAGGGTCAGAGTGAAGCAGCGCTGCATTGATGCTGAAAAACAAGATCAGAGTTAAAAATTAATTTAACATGTCAGATGGCATTCAGAAGTAAATCATCTATGAGAACAATCAATGTATAAGGTTATGATTTAACTCACAACGTCCAAAAGAAAAGCTATGCCTCCGAAATCCTAAAATTGAAAGTTAAGGCTAAAATTTATACGTTTTAAAAAAAGCATTAGACAATGTTTGCCATGTCACAATAAAAATACAAGTTGTAATATTTTATTTTATTTCTTATTTTAAAACTCTTTTTCCATTATCACAATCTGACAAATCTTGTTAAGCATTAAAATATCAGTCACCAAAATCTAGATCAGGTGTATAAATGACAGTAAAAGTCCATCAAACAAGTCGAATATTATTGGAAAGCAAAGGATGAGGAATCCACTAAAAATTGCACACATTTTTTGCAGATACAATGACACTGCTGTGCAGTCAACTATGCAGATCTAGCTTCCAATGGAAACCAGACTTTTCTAAGACTCAAGTGCAATAATGTTTGTATATTGTCAGTATATTTTTCACTTTATATCGTATGTCTAAAGATGCTTTGCTGGTTTAAAAGTATATTAAAATGAATGTAATGCAATTAATGTTACTGCTTTTATACCACTCATGCAGTAAATTTATTTTTTTAGAACATGATTGTTCTAACATTTTTAATTTCAGAGTTTGCATTAATATATTTGCAAAATATGATAATGCCTCTTTCTTTGTCTGAAACCTCTTACCGTGTTATATAACCATACCTGTTTTTTTGTTTGTTTTTTATAATGACGCACCAAATTACTCAACCTAATCCAACACGTACCAAGACTACAACAAATGTAGTCTGACACGAAGGCATTCATGCTATTGAATAAGTGAAGGAGTTACCCCTTAACTGCAACCTTTAACTGCAAGATAACGATGCAATTTGTGCGTCTTAAACTCCAACATGTGTTGTTGACTTGATACTTATGCGCCATGAGGCGAGTTCATAGTTTAACGAAGACTCAAAGGTCTTTCAGGTTAACAAACTCTAACTTCGCTGTATTGCTACAAGTCCTGCACATTAAGCATTTGCACATCGCCGTATTCCCTAAAAATCAAGTTAATGTTATTTGTTATCACCTTTTTACTCACGCTGATATGAAGTCGACTAGGCCACGTCCACTCCAGAACAGGGAAATACTCAGTCACTTAACGGAAGCACCACGGCTGTGCTGAATTCTGATTGGACGGCTGGTCCGACGCACAGTGGCGCCTGCTTTGTCAGAGCGATCGATGCTAGATGCTAGCAGATAGCTTTTGTTGTGATTGAACATTGAAGGATTTATTTCTAGTCCAGTAGCTTCGATTTAAAAAAAAAATCGTTCGTTGAGACACTTTGCACAATGAGTGGTGGAGTGTATGGAGGCGGTAAGTAAAAGCTTTTGATTGAAATGGAACTAAACTTTAGAACAAGTTGATGCGTCTCGCACTAGCATTAGCTAGGCTTACAGTTAGCTAGATGCGCTAACGCTCAGCTCAGTGGAAGACTAAATGTGCGTTGTTTTTTGTATTTATAGTCTCTGATTTAAATATATCAGGGCTACAATATCATTTGGATACACTATGTTGTGTTTGCAGCCTTGTTTACGTTTCGATCATACGACTGACCATAGTTGGTAAAAGGAAATGAATGGAAGTGTGCTTTCCGAAGCATCCATTTATTTATCTGATTAAAGCATCAGCTAGGATGTAACATATTGTTTTCCCGTTATTGACTTGGAATGACAAACCCTATTACGAAGATAACGATAAAGTCCTCGTTTTAATAATTTGAGAACCTAATTTAAATGTCCTCACTGTCATTTCGTTCATTAGTAACCTGAGCTGTCTATTAAAAACACACATAAAGGTAGTTTATCTGTCACTCGTCGTGTCTTTGTTACCAAAATATTACTTTCCCAGTATAAACCATTAATTTCATTTGTTTTGACAAATAATTAGGATAAACGTTGTACTAAACATTTCGATTTAATACAATCTGTTTTGTTTGACTTATTTTAAACAATTGAATGTATATTTAAATAACTGGTGACCTATACAACACTGAAATCTATAAGATTATAATCTTATTTGATTTTACTGTACATATTTATTTAGAATTCTTTATCATATGGGTACTGTACTCCAAAAACAGTTTGATTAAATGTGTTGGCATTGGGATTGTATATCAGGAAGTCTTATTGTTTATGTTTTAAGCAAAAAAAAAAAAAATCACTATTAAAAACAGATAATGAATGCTTTTTGCTAATGTAAACTAATATTTGTTTGTTTCCAAGCAGTCATTTACAATATTCATACTTCTTACTCTTTTGTTGTTATGATTCACACAATATTTGAAGTAGAGTTACTTTTTATACACTGATCCATGAGTCTCCATATAAAGTCCTCAGGAGCTACTGTCCTGTAAATTTAACATATGTCCCTGCTCCAATACTGTACACCTGAATCAAATGAATAGCCTGTTAAGAATAGCCTCTGCTAAACTTGATAGCATTCTAAAGAGTTAAGTCAAAAAGAGTTAACTGTAAAAGTTGCAGGACAATAGCTCTTGAGGACTGGAGCTGTGGACCTCTGCCAGTAAAGGAACAATGCATTCTGAATTGAAAAAAAGTTACAAATTATTGGATCTCTCTTGAAAGTTTTGATATCCTTCATTGTTGTCATGAAGCTGTGTTTAGGATGTAGAGAAGAAATTATCTGTAGGCACAAGTTTTAACAGCTCTGTGATGATGACTTACCAGAGCAACATTGTGATGCTAGTGGTTGACTTCTTTTAAATTCATTTAATGTCTTCAGGTTTTTGTTGTCATTATGCCACTTTGTGGTAAAGTTGTATATAACAGAAAAAGATCTAAATAGCCACATTTTAGTCCAAAAATTTATGGCTGGAAACGCCAACAAAAAAAAAGATATAGATATATTTTTCCAAAATTCACTTTATCAATTAACTGTTGTTTTCTAAGTGCCTTTGTACTCTTTCTCTTTGCAAGTACATATATGCAAATACATTTAAATGCATGGTTTAAATTCTAACATCCTTGTGTATGGCTCCTTTCTGCAGATGAAGTGGGAGCGTTGGTGTTTGACATTGGTTCGTATTCTGTAAGAGCTGGCTATGCGGGAGAAGATTGTCCCAAGGTAGGTGAATCACTCAAATGACCTGATTAACTGTGTCTTTTCTTCCTCTGAGTGTGTGCATCTTATCTCTGGGGGGACGCCAGTGTCAGGAAATTGGGGCTGTCACCCTGGAGACAGGCTGAGTAAATTGAGTTCAGATCATTTTGGAACACTTCCTTGATTTAGATTTTTGTGCTTTTGTTGGAGTTCTTAATAGTGGAAATAAGATGAAGCATTGATTCATTAATCAAATGTTTTATTTGTTCATTGTTTCAAAACACCTTGTTTATAACACAGTAGCATGCTTCTGTGTGTTCAGGGTTTACTTATTGGTATGACACTGTTGCATTCATTTTTCACCAACAGAAAGCCAATGCTGATGAAGAAGTAAATGTAAAAGTGTGCCTTGACTTGCAATGTGTTTTTCTTTCTTTCTTTGGCCCTGGCTTAGGCGGACTTCCCTACAGTGATCGGTGTTACTATTGACCGGGATGATGGCAGTACACCCATGGAAACGGACGGAGACAAGAGCAAGCAGAGCGGCACCACCTACTACATCGATACCAATCAGCTGAGGGTTCCCAGAGAGAGCATGGAGGTCATGTCTCCCCTAAAGAACGGCATGAGTAAGTATTCAGTCGGTTGGAAGTCTTTAAATGTTTTTCTGACGATTTATGTACAAATGAAAATTAACTCTCTTACAGGCGGAGTATTTCTTTGTGAATGCATTTTCTTTAGTTTTTCAGTGCTGCATTATTCACATGTTGCATTTTGATCAAAATAAAAAAAAAACTAATTTTTACTGTGGTCAGTGATGACAAATAGGAATACATATTTAGAAATTGCACTGCTTGATCCATATCTACTTCCAGTGTAACTTTGTAGGCGAGCTCCTCACAACCCTTGCTGACATATGAGTTCTGTTTATGAATATTTATAAGACTATCTTGAGTCAAAACACTAAACTCACCAAACATAAATTTTCTTTTCCCAGTCAAACCCAGGTGTCTCTCTTTTATTTTGATTCAAAACCATGTCTGTGTAAATGCTAAAATACTCATCGGTGTAATCTGTTACTTCAAGCATCTACGAACGCGGTCACATGTCCAGAACTGTCTGTGGTACTGAACTGAGTGTAAGCCCCATTAACCTGCAGTGGCAATTGAAAAAAGTAAAAGTAAAGTCTTGGGCAAATTTTCCATAAAATAGTCTTTAGAACTAATTTGTACCGAGCGCAAGTATTCTTAGCATGCGTTGTTGTATATGCTATGTGATGTTTAAGATATGTGTTGTAGTGGCCATTCAATAATATTATTAAAATTATTTTGCTATGTTCCACATTTGAAATATAGTCTTCTTTGGTTCTCTAAGTTATCTAAATAGGGAACTCAAAAATATTGACTAAATAATAAAAAAGAAAAATATTGTTCTGTAATTGAACAGTAATAAGCTGCATTTCCTTTCCTTTCTTATGTCAGGATAATAATTTTTAGGATTTAAATCTGCAATATTTTCTGAATTCACACAATTATCAGCATGACTGGAAATAAAACATGCGTCCCAATGCACCATTTCAGCAGATGATGATGCAAGTCAGAATGGTCCATTGGCGTTTGGCTTTGCAGCTACCTAGAACTGAGTGTGACACCCATGCTAATTGCAGCAGAACAGCACAGTGGGACCATTGGCTCCCGTGGAGGCCTGACCTGGAACATTGGTGCTCGTCTGGTGCTCAAATTGTTATCTAAAAATAACTCTTCATTGCTCTAATTCTTTTATCATTATCTTGGCTGGGTCAAATAATAGTAAGATATATATATTTTTTAGTGTATGTGATGTTTTGCTTTGCTTCCAGCAGTAAGATTTTACTGTATCTAAGATGTCTTACTTTTTTTTTTAATAGACATAATTTTTTTTCAATTACTAAGCACCGTTTTTAAAAACTAAATGGCTGGATGTCACTTCATACATAAAAAGACAGGTTAGAGTAAACAGTTGCTGTACTTTCTTTTTTACTTGATCTATAGTTGAGGACTGGGACAGTTTCCAGGCAATTTTGGATCACACATATAAGATGCACTTCAAGTCTGAACCCAGCCTACATCCTGTGCTCATGTCAGAAGCATCGGTGAGTTCGTTGCTGGTTAATGTTAAATATAATTGTCATCTTTAATTTAAAGTACTGTAATCAAACCATATTAATGTACTTTCAGCACAAGTTGGCAGCAACTTGGATTTCTGAGATGCCCTTTGTTTTAGGCTCTGGAAAAATATTGTGGGACAAGGATTAAAGTATAAAATTTGCTTCCTGTTCTGGTGCTCGTCACTAACTGGGGGTCTGCATTTGTTTAAGGGTGACTGTGACAGCCACCATTTATTGCAAGTGAGTAACTATATCTGTTTTGTTTGCAGTGGAACACGCGAGCAAAACGAGAGAAGCTTACAGAGCTGATGTTTGAGCATTACAACATTCCTGCCTTCTTCCTCTGTAAATCAGCTGTACTGTCTGCGTATCCTTTACAGTTTTGTTTTTTTTTCATCCAGTAAAGAGAACAGTTTGACAGAAACGACTGGGCTAATTTAATGATGACCTTTCTCTTCAGTTATTGTGTTCATTTGCAAAATGGTACTATAACTTCTGTTCCTGCACCTTGAATCCCTTTCCTGGTCCCTTAACTTTGAATATCCCAGCTTTGCTAATGGCCGGTCCACAGGTCTGGTCCTGGACAGTGGAGCCACACACACAACAGCAATCCCAGTGCATGATGGTTATGTCCTTCAGCAAGGTAAAGAATGGTTTCACATGTAACCCTAGGATTAAGATATAATACAAGACAAATGGAAAAAATGGTTGGAATCTAAAGCTGAATTACTGGATTATGTCTCTTCTTGGCAACTTGATGCCATCTGCTGGTTGAAGCTCATCTTGGTCATGTGCTTCTCTTGCATTTGTGCAATTTCTGCAGTTTGTGGTAATAATTTTTTGTGACACAGCTTTCTTTGTTTGGAAATGTACTGACATTTTCAAACAAAATTATAGTCTTATATATTGTTCATATTCTTACAGGTTGACTCTTTTGATAATTAAACCTCAGCATTTGTCTATGAATCTTGATTAAATTATTATAGTACTTTTGGAAAAGTAATCCTCAAACCTTTACACATTTTGTTACGATCCAGCAAGACAAAATGTGAATACATATATGGTGCGTTCACACCAAACCTAAAGCATCTGACGCTTCAAGTTTGATGCGTGGGCACTTTTGGTGCGTTTTGCTTGGTGTGAATGCACCATTAATTTGTGTGAACGTGCTAAAGGGAAAACTTTGATCCTTTAATTTGGTGCAAATTGTGAACAAACACTGTAGCTAAACTCAACGAAGACAGTGGAAATGGCTATGCAAAAACTAACGATTTACTATCAAGATTGAACTCTTAACTTTCCCAATGTAAAGCTAATTTTGTGCTGTTATTTTTTTTGTTGTTGTTTTTGTTTATGACAGGTATTGTAAAGTCGCCTTTGGCTGGTGATTTCATGAGCATGCAGTGTAGGGAGCTGTTTCAAGAGTTAAGTGTGGAGATAATCCCTCCCTACATGATTGCATCAAAGGTAAACATGTTGTTCATTTTAAACATGTTTTAAGTTTAATTTGACACATTTTTAAATAGCCATTTTTGCCGACTGCTGCCTTCTGTGTGAATATGTCACAGGATCCAGTGCGAGAGGGAGCCCCGGCCAGCTGGAAGAAAAAGGAGAAACTACCTCAAGTCACTCGGTCTTGGCACAACTACATGTGTAATGTAAGGAAAGAGTTCATTTGTTTTGCAGCACTTTCAGGATTTCTGTGGAATGGTGGAATTAAATGTCATTTTTTTGTGCTCTGTTTATCGCAGTGTGTAATCCAGGATTTCCAGGCGTCTGTCCTGCAGGTGTCAGACTCTCCATACGATGAACAGTGAGTTACTAGCAAATATTCTTAGAGTTCAAAATGATTTTATATTATCAAAATCTAATAGAAAATGTAGTTATTTTTAGCAATGATTCCTGTCTTTATTCTACAGCTTACAGTAGATATGTTGATTTTTGTTATCTGAATGACTTCATCTTTTCTTTTTCATCAGAGTTGCTGCTCAGATGCCCACAGTCCATTATGAGCTCCCTAATGGCTACAACTGTGACTTTGGTGCGGAGAGGCTAAAGATCCCAGAGGGACTGTTTGACCCCTCTAATGCCAAGGTTGGTGCTAAGTTTGTCAGGCGACAATAAACTAAATGTACTTTTAAATTAACAGTTATCACTGGTATATAAAAAACCCACGCAGTGAGTACATTGGTGCCTTGAATAAAAAATAAGTGTTCAGATATTTTTATTATTGCATAATTTGCCTTTTTTGTAAATAAAACCTATGCATAATCTGCTCACTTTTAGGGCCTGTCTGGAAACACCATGTTAGGAGTTGGGCATGTGGTGACGACCAGTGTAGGAATGTGTGACATTGACATTCGACCGGTGAGTAGTGGACAGCTTTTAAAGTTTTATTGCACTTAATTTTTTTTATTGCATGACAAGTATTTGAGTTAGTCTGCAATTCCCAAAACAAAGAGTTATATCAGGTTATTTTAATTAGAAAATTACTGACTTTGAGTCTTCCTCCTTTGCAAACTATTTCCCCATCATAGAGTTGTTATCATGGCCTGTTAGGTCTATGCCTTGTCATGTTTGGTATCGTTCAGTCACTCATTAGAAAATGACTGAATATTTGAGTTTCACTGGTTTGTCCAGCTGAAAATCAGCCAATTTGAATCAGAAGCTATTTTCTGTGATAAGGAAAACGATTGGCTCCGAGTTTCTTTAACTTTTGTGATTATTGACGTGTATCTAAGGGTCTGTACGGCAGTGTGGTGGTGACGGGAGGAAACACACTCATCCAGGGCTTCACTGACCGATTGAACAGAGAACTTTCCCAGAAAACCCCTCCAGTAAGAAACAGTTATCATTTCTAAACAGTTTTGAATTTATCATAAGTTTTGATGGGAAAGTCAGTTTAGCTGCATTATGTTAAATGCTAGGTTTCCCCTTGTTTGTAATTTACAGAGCATGAGACTGAAGCTGATTGCCAACAACACTACGGTGGAGCGCCGGTTCAGTGCGTGGATAGGCGGCTCCATCCTGGCATCACTGGTAAGACCATACAGAGGCTCTGTAGTACTGATAGAACCCATTATATATGTATGTATATTGCGTATTTGACAGCATGTTTGATGTTCTCCAGGGAACCTTTCAGCAGATGTGGATCTCGAAACAGGAATATGAGGAAGGAGGAAAGCAGTGTGTGGACAGAAAGTGTCCTTGAGTCGACATCCAGCCTCAACCTTCTCTTCTCCATCTTCTAGCTCAACATCACGAGGAGTCAACCTCTGACCCAGACTCAGGAACAGTCAACTCTCATTTTGTATGATTTGTTTTTAAATCTGAGTTGGTCGCCTGTCAGGATCTTAAAAAAAACAAAACAAAAAAAAGCAAATAGAAAAAAGAAAAATCAACTCAAGATCCTTTTTTTAATAGCCAAAACAGTTAGACTGTTGCCTTCTCTGTTACCTGCTGATGGAAACTTTGGGTCATCAAAAAGTTGTTTCCAATTACACTGGGAGAAATGAGTAATTAGGGTTGTACAGGATCCCAGCAGAAAACTGATAAAATGTTGTGTGACAAGGGTCTTTATTTGGAGGAAGCATCATTTAGCAGGATGTGAATGTGTTTTGTTATTGTCATTTTGTGTACTTGGTAAATTCATGAGTAGTTGCCGGTCAGTTGTTGCCCCTGGTTACTCATATTTCAACTAAAAATCTGTATTTAATTTTCATTTTTACTTGTCATTGGCTACATATGACCTTTGAAAAATAAAGTCAATTTTGTTATGATTACATGACTAGTCATTTTAAAAGTAATTCTGAGTTTGCTTTATTTACAAGATGTCCAAACAGTAGTTAAGCAGGATGGTTTATTAGACAGTAACAAAACAACACATTTCCAATCGAGAAAACATAGTTTTATCTTGTAAAACCAAAATCAGCTGGATAAGAATTCGCTCAAACTTCAGTAGATTGTGTGAGCTGATTCAGGCAGCTGAGTTGTAGCAAAAAAAGATCCCTTATTCAGGAAGATGGAAGCTGGATCTGGGGAAATCTCTCTTTTAATTTGGCCAAAGTTTTCCTCTTTAAGTTGGCTTTCCTGGTCCTTTCTCGAAGGAATCTCTCAATGCGCAACCTGCAAGAAACAAACAAAAAGAACCCATAATGCAAAATCTTTATATATTAAAATTAAAGGAAGAAATCTGCACTGCAGCATATGAATGTTCTTACCTTATATGAGGTTGGACAAAATAGGGCGTGTAGAACTTCTTGCGCTTGTGTCTTCTATTCATATACCAGGGAATTGTGTATTCTTTGAACTGATACCTGGAGGTTAAAAAGAACTATTTACTAAGAGTAAAAGTTTTTTGCTTTTAATGTGAGACAGGCGAAACCCAGAGTTGCATTTTACCAAATGTTGTGTACAAAAAAATCCATTGGCATCAGAGTCCAATAAGTTCAGTACAAATCCAGTATAAATTCACAGAAACGTTCCGTACCAGTATTCATATCCGAACACGTTCCTCCTCCAGTCTCCTGGCTTGGCTTTCTCCTGTCCCGTCTGCAGCAGACGCAGTGCAGTCTCCCGTTCTCTCACCACCTTGTCCAGCCTGAACATTGACCGTTCAATCTGTGAAGTCACAGACATATTCCCGTTAGCCTGGGTTTTTATTTCACCATCAATATTAAGAAAGAATCCCTCTGAAGTGTGGGAGCTGGAACTGTCACTTCAGCGTCGCACCAACCTTCTTCATCCGTTCAGGACTCGGCATCTGAACCCTTTGTCTTTTTGCTTCCTGCTCAAGTGTCAGCAGCATGTTTCTTTCCTTCAGCAACACATACCTGAGATAAAACTGAGATGTTAGAAGCAATGGTAAATGCAGAACTCCTTTTTAAAATTATTTATTTAGCATCATTCAAGCGATGAGACATTTCAAAGTGCCTTACATAAAAAGACAAGAAAAAAGTCTGGCAAAATTTCTTCAAGGTGTACGACTAGATAAAGATGAGTAACAGCATAACATCAAAACAATGTATTAGATTTTCTAATATTTTCCAGAGTTGTCACATAGTCTTGACATTGCTCACCAGAGTTTGTGTAAGTCCTCACTGCTCTTTGTTCTCAGCTGTTTTGCTGTCCATGGAGCTCCTGTAACAAAACAAATGTTTAAAATACATTATGCATGATCATAAACATTGTGCAGCTACTAATCTGCAAGTTTTGACAAATCCTAACATCTGCTGAGAACCATACTGAATCACTTTAGCATGTAATAATTATTTTCTGACTCTAAAAATCACTTAGATCAGTGTTTCCCAACCCTGGTCCTCAAGGGACACTGCCCTGCATGTTTTAGGTATTTCCTTGCTTCAGTCCAGCTGATTTCAATTGATGCCTGATTAACAGGCATTTGTTAAACTGCAATCAGTTGAATCAGGCACATTAAAGCAGGGAAACCTCTAAAAAATGTAGGACAGTGTGCCTTGAGGACCAGGGTTGGGAAACACTGACTTAGATATTTAAACAACGTTTAAACAACTTTTACATACAATTTAATAAATGTAATGTTTTACCAGACTTCACATTGGGCTCTCCCCAGTTCTCAGGCTGATCAAAGAACTCTTCCAACCCTCTCGTGCTGATGGTCGTGTGCAAAGCTCGATGCTGACCCACAAAGCTGATGGGAGTGATCCAAGAAGAGGCAAACAAGGAGCATTCACTGAAAGGAAAAAAAAGATCTAGTTCATGCATTGTTATATATACATATAATTTAATTTTACTCAAGAATGTAATTAATTAAACAACTCTCAGATTGTTCTATTGGGATGTCAAGCCTCCAAATCAGTAAAGAAAAAGCAGACTGCAAAACATTTACCTCCTTGAGCTTTATTATTGGTCTGTTTAAGGAATCATGAACCAACATAATACTGAATTTGTTGTGAAGGACACCAAAATGGACTGGATTAAAAAAAACACTTTGTTATGAAAGAAGCAACAGACAGACCTGTTAGACTGGGACTTTCAGAGAATAATTTATCTTATTATTCTCTGAATAATATGAGAATAATTATTCTCTTATTATTATGTTTGTAAAAATACAAAAGATAATTAAAAAGATAATTTCCTTTTTAAAGGCAATTGGCACATTTCCCTCTGACTGTTCAGTAAATCAAACACTAAAAAAAAATATTTTTTTTTTTCTGTTTAATAAATGTATCTCAAATAAGAAGCCCTTCACCATCAATAGAAACATAAACTTATAATACTTTTACGCAATTTGAATTTTATTAATCTAATAAAGACTACAGGCGCATGTTTTGATGCAGAGATTAGGATAATATTGTAATTGCTTCATTTTCATTAAACTGAAAGAACCTCAAGCACATTTTACATCTTGTATTTCATAAAGGTTCAGTAGTTTAAGGTTATAGAGATGCTGAGGTTGAGCTCATAGGCCAGAAAGTGAAGCGCACTGCCGCCGATTTGAAGGGACGATGGATATGAGGTCGTTAAAACAGACGAGGACAAGAAAATGCCATGTCCGCTGCTACACTGCCCTACCTTAGATGATTGTTCTGGCATCTTTTCAGATTTACAGCGCAGTGTTGAACGCTTATCGCTGGAGAAATCCTGAAGACGCTCTGTAACTGTTTGCACAGAGTCAAAACACGTCCTAACGACGAGGACGACGCCATGTTTTACCTAGAATTACCCAACATGCATTTTGTGTAAAAATATTTATTTATTTTTTTTAAATAATATTTTCTTTATTCTACAATAATCAGAACACCTTTAGCATTAATGACATAATAATAACATAAAATTTGACAAGATAAATATACATTTAGTGTGCGTTACTTTTTCTTGAACCAATCACAGAGCGGCTTGTTGAACTGTCCCTGCAGCAGCTATGGTGGGCATGAGCCTTCTCAAGTCGGCTGCTGCTTTTGCAGCCAGGTTAGGTCCTCTGAAAGCTGGAAATAATGCTGCCAATATACTCGCTCGAACCATCCCACGGACAAATAAAGGTGAGAGCTTCTCTGCTGGTTCGGACAGATCAGCTTTCGACTCTAAAATCAGCTCCTTTCTGTCATGACCTTGCGCCAGAGCTTGTTAGCATGCTAACATCAGCTAACTGTTAACATTCGCCCTGCTGTCAACAAAGAGGAAACGACTCCAAGTTTATTGATGAAAACTCTATATGTTTGATCTTGTAATTGTATATTTGTTGACAATATGAGTGTAATCAGTAGTTACGATATTTTATCCTCCATACGTTTATTTATATCCTATAGAGATAGAAGGTAAGTGTTATTTAGCATAGATGGATAAAGGACACATGATTTAGCAATTTGTTAGACTGTATTTTGATATAATGGAGTACCTTACTAGAGCTTTAAGAGTCCACATTGTACAATTTACAAGGTAATTCTATAAAGTTCTTATTTCGTAATTAAGCTGTTAAAACGAATTGATCTCAGATGTATTATAGTCTGTTTACTAGCAATAACATGTATTGCTGGCACTATTGTAAGGATAAGAAAACTTTGTTTTTGCTAGGGCCTTAATGTGGCCTTGGGGGACACAATTTCCATTAAAAAAATGTGAAGTCATAAATTTAACAGAAAAAAAATACTTAAATTTATTAACACAAGAATTGCTATTTTCAAAGGTATGAGCGGTAGATTGGTTCTATTTTCCTGTATGAGATTGACATCTTCCAATTGCAGACTTGATCAATTGTGTTGCAGCTTCTTCCTCACTGTTAAGACGAATCTGCAGTAGATGTCATTCTGATACTGGGTTACAGCCTGCATCTACCACTTATACTTTGGAAATTATCTAGATGCACATTTCTTTAATTTATCACTTCAATCATAGAGGACTTCTGCTATTTTTGTTGCAAATTTCTGACTTTATATCGGCAGAAAATATGTTGCTTTAATATTACAAAGCTATGTTTGAAATCATGGGAAATTGTCATTTCCAACCTTTTGACATCAGAGAATATCTTTTCTTTTTCGTTTCTTGTAAATTTGAGAAATTAATCTAAAAAACTTTGGTAGAAATGTATTCCTCTGTGACCATATTATTATTTTTTCTTTGTTTTCAATGGCTGTAACACTCTGTTGTATGAAATGGTTATATTCTAAATTTAATGAACAAATACTTTTAGGAGCTCTGTTTGATCTCATAAAACACAGTAGTAAATATTCCATTGGCAGAGACTTTATTGTGACAGCAACTATTGCTCTTTTTTTCAGTGGCGACCCGTTGGGGCCATGGAAAGAAGATGTTTGTGGTCAACCCAACTGACTATTACGACAGGAGATTTTTGCATTTACTGGTATGTATCATAAGAAAATTCAGTTTACAGAGCTTAAGAGCTTTTCAAAAATAGGGAAGCAGATAGCTACAGTATATGAGGCAAAAAATTTACGTTTCAAACTGAAAAACATTGAAAACCAAATATCCTTTTCCTGCCAGTTTATAGATATTCTCTGATTTATGTACATGTTTCCTTTTGTCCTATTGATTGCTTGTTTTCTTGATTTTAAAAACCTGTTCAAATAAATGAATAAATGAAATATGTAGTGTCTTGCAAAAGCTCCTATTCACTAATTCATTTTGATTTAGCCATACTATTAAGCGGTAACCCTACAATATTTACAGATTTTGTACCTCCAGCAAAACATTAAGTGAGGAGGGCCATGATTGCATTTTTAGTTCTGTTTGTGGCAGACCGAAAACTGTAAAAGTTTTCAGTTTTTCATTTTTCTTTTTGTTATTCTTGCAGCGATATTACATCCTGCTGACTGGTATTCCAGTGGTTGTGTTTGTCACAGCTGTGAATATCTTCATTGGTAAGTACACTTGTTCTTGGTGTTTTAAAGTATTTTATATTAATGTGTCCATGATATAATTTTAGGAAAAATGAAGTTAATTACTTATGAATGATTCTAAGTTTTTTCTTGTACTTTTTTAGGTGAGGCAGAGCTTGCTGAGATTCCTGAAGGCTATGAACCTGAGTATTGGGAATATTACAAAGTGTGTTCCTTCTTTCATTTTGTCATTGGTTTGTCACAGCTCTTAAACAATGTTGTCAGGATAATTAGGTTCAGGTTTGTCATATATTTACATATTGAGGTCACAGCACATACATTGCTTTGTATTTGGCCGATTAATGTTATTTTACAGATAGTTTCAATTGGAGTGGTATTGCACCCACACACAGAATTTATGATATTCCACAAAGGAGAACTTTTTTTTAAACTTTTTTCTCCACCTGTACATGTGTTTTTAAAATTTTTTTTGAAGTTCTGAATTGGTATTATTGTTCCACAACAAAATCAAATAAAAACAGGCGCTGCTTGTAAAAACTCCTGAAGAATTTCTAATCAAGCAAACATATTGCTCTTTTGAAAGCAATACATTCTTTAGTATTATTTATTGGTTCGTTTCATTTCAGCACCCCATCACCAGGTGGATTGTACGGAACATTTATGATTCCCCAGTGAAGGACTACGAAAAAGTGATGGCTGCCATCCAAATTGAAAAGGAAAAAGCTGACATGAGGTGATTATCAGAGGTTCTGTCGTCAGTTTAAGACCAAAATGTTGAAGTCTCTAAGGGAAACTAAGATGTGTGATCTTTCATATTTCCTGCAAAGTGTCTGACTTAGAGAGATTCTCAAAGCTGAAATCCAAAGTCGCTTGAAAGCAACTATTGAGCTGTTTAACTTAGAATATCATGAAGACAGTCTAAATGGAGAATACTTATCAGGCAAGGGATCGAGCTTTTGAAAAGAAAGAAGATGGTATGCCTGAGTCCTTATTGCTTTGGACCTTGCGATTATTATTATTATTACTGATTTTGAATTTGTCTGAGCCATGCATTCATAGTGGAGTTTAGTTGGTCCCTACTTGAATCCTCAGTAAATGAGCTCTAGTTGGATGGATGTCAATATGACAAGAAACTGGAGGTCTGGACCCATGTATTTATGTTTTCTGAGGGATTGTTGGGTCTACACTGCTGTAGGATGTAAGTGTTGCATCCTCTAAGAGAAGCAGGTATTGTTCCTGCTGATGTGTGTTATTTTAGAGATGAGCCATCATCAGGATTACAGTGACTAAGTTCAATAGTCGTAGATGTACTTTTCTCAAATTCACAGCTTGTTTCTACTGTTTTGTAACCCTGAACAGACTGACACAGCTGGAGGCTCGTCGGCAGATGAGACATCATGGAGACGGCCCCTGGTTCCAGGTGCCGACGCCTGACAAGGGGCTGATTGACAACAGCCCCAAGTCATCACCTGACAATTAACGAACGGTGATAGCAGTACATGTGGTCATCAGTCCGACTTTTGTAAATTTTTCCTTTGTTGATTAAATAAAGTATCTTTATGTGGTCTAATAGCCAGTTGTTGGGTGCAATTACTGAACATCTAACATTAAAATTTCATTCTTCAGTTTTATCACAATCCAGAAACAACATAAAGTGAATAGACTCCACCAAATTAGTGTGGATTGCCATCTATTGGTTTGGTAAAAACCAAGAGGTAATTCTTACGTCATGAAGGTATTACATATTTACTGCCTTATTTTGTTATTTTCAAGTCATTTTGATTGTTATATTTATACAGCTCAAATTTACCCAAGGGTATCTAAAGTAATTTAGATTTTGTCTATCCATCTCAAATAATTTCAGTCAAACAAAGGAATCAAATTGAAATGAAATGGATGAATGCATTCTAGATAAATTAGAATGCATTCATCGAGATCAATTGTTACATCAATTTCCGTCACTTGATTTAGTGCTCTCATGTCTGATTGCGCGACTCTTGCAATAAAGCGAGTTTCTCAGAAGGAGAGGAGAGGCTAATGGTCATAAATGCAAGAATATCCACTTCATAAAAGGGTATACTGATATATCCACTGAACCAGATTCTCCACTGGGTGGCAGAGCTCCGTAGACTGACTACTGCCTGACAAATAAAAGGTTAAATACATGTGGATATGAACCATAATTATTTTATTCATTCGCACAACAAAAGAAAAACACTCCATAGTCAATGCACTGCTTTCTTTCTAACCCTTATGTATTTTATTTTTCTGTTAATCGTCAATTTAAATGATGGAAGAAGGAAAAACTGTGTGTGTTTCTGGGTCCTCCCTCAGAGGTGGGAGTGGTCCTTTCGGTAAATGTGAAAGGACGTCACTACATCAACAGCAGCGCTGTAATTTCTGCGCAGGTCCATGCTTCAGTAAGGGAAAAAAAAAAAAAATCAACAACAAAAGAGCAGCTCTTTACCCTCCGTGCCCTCACCCTCAGACTCAGAGGCCAGCCTCCTCCCCCCTGTCATTTTATTTTTACGTTTCCAGCGTCACATCCCCCCTGGCCTGGCCGGAGGAATGTAGAGACGGAGGGGCTTTAAAAATAGCATCCTCCGCTCTGACAACGCCGCTCCGGAGGCTCCGCAGCACTCTGCAGGGAGAAGCAGGAATGCGAAGATGGCTGCAGACCTGGGAGAGCTGCTGGTTCCCTTCATGCCCACCATCAGAGTCCCCAAAACAGGAGACAGAGTCTACAAGAGCGAGTGCGCCTTCTCCTTCGACTCCCCGGTAAGTGTGTCCTCCTGTCAGACACCCACACCCACACACGCACACACAGCCTGCACGCACCGGGACGTGAGGGGCATGAGGGCGAGGAAAGGAGCGTCGCAGGCGGACTGAACATCACACGTGTTTCGGCTGTTCTCTGCTGTGTTTGTAGACGTGAAGGAAAACACTGTTTTCATCTTTGGAGAGAGAGGCAGGCTTATTATTTTTATTTTCACATCCAAATCACCTCCCAAAAGCTTTCATTGTCGTTTTAAAAACACTACACTTGAAGTAAGCCATTTAATACTTATAATGAGGGTTACAATTCCTCTAAACTACACCTTTTGTTTAAAACAGACTGTGATAGGTGGACTGTTCAGCCGTTTGAATCATTTTAAAACAAATCACTATTTGGCATTTGGACCAACTATAATCAGTTTTTTAAAAAACTTATATCATTCTGAAACTCAGATTTATTCGTTTTTATGCCTAGGAGAAACTAGTAGGGCCAATATTTAAATGTTTTAAACTAAGTTCTTTAGACCAGTCCTCATTTATTATTTTCACATTTGGTGCAGAATCAAAATTTGCAAAGTTTACATTTGTCAGAATGTCAGGATATATTGACTGAAGCATAGATTTGATATTTTGTGTGTGTGTGTTTCTAAAGCGTCTGTGATGAACCTGAATGTAGCGTTCCCTTTGCTCCTAGAGCTTTCCTACAGGACTATCCGGACTGAAACCGTTTTTAAAGGTGACTCAGCTGTCTGGAGTTCATCATTCTGGCCTGAAGACTGGTTTATTTTTATCTTGCACTGTTGAGGCTCACATGTCACTTTGAACTACTTAAAGGTTTAACACTGGGGTTTATAAAGCCTATACACTCATTACAGATTTGAGGTTAGTTTATGAAGGAGGTGTTTTCCATGTGCTTTGTCCCTACAGCCCATGTGTGAGGCTAGGAGTGTTTATTCTTTTGCTTTTTTAAAGGCATATTTAAAACTAAACCAGGGTTATTAGCTGCTACCTACTCATGGATCAAATTAAATAAACTGTTAATATGTGACACCCTGTTTAATGATAGTATTTTTTAAGTAAAGTCACTGCAGGGTCTGAAAGCATAGATGGTCCAGCAGGGGCATAAATTGTTGTTGCTAATTGTAGCATAAAAAAATGCTATGTTTTTTTTGCATAAGATTTAAGATCACAAATATTTTTCTTTCTTTCTTTGACTTGCATATAATTGAAGATGATTTAGTCCTTTTTACAATCTCTACAGCAAAATTATTACTTCAGAAGCAGGTTTTTGCAAATAAAATAAATATTTCCAGAATGAATTATTGGCTAATTAACAGATTTTCCATTTAAATGTTTTGAAAATGTGGCTGTAATATAGATGATTAAGTTCTAAACTTCTTCCTACATATTAGTTGTCATTTCTATAGCTTGTGCTGATTTGAACAAAATAAAATAGAATATGAAGATGGATTCTTGACTTAAGTTTTCCTCTCTGGTGTCCTAACATGGAAGTGGGTGATATCTCAAATACCGATTTGACTTTACTTCCGTTAATGCAGCAAAATGTAATTTCTTTTGTGTGTTCAGAGTAATCCAACCATATGCTGATAAATAAAAAAATGCACAGCTAAAGAGTATGATATAACTTATTATGCTGACCAAAACAACAACAAATTCTTACACTTCATGTAAAGCTGCACAGCCTGTCCTCTCATCTGGTCTTGTTGGCTCCTCAGCTCATGCTGCAGCTGATTGTTATTGTTTCCTTTTGTGTGCAGGAGTCTGAGGGAGGCCTGTATGTGTGTATGAACACATTCCTGGGCTTCGGACGGGAACATGTGGAGAGACATTATCGCAAAACAGGACAGAGTGTTTACATGCACCTCAAACGACATGTTAAAGAGGTACGTTTTGTAGATAAAAAAAAAGCATTTTCAATACCGGTAATTCTGTTTTCAATATATATATATAAGATGACAAACCATTTGAACACCATAGACAATCAAGAAAAGTCAAATACAACCACAACACAAACTATGATGTTTTCAGTCTCTGTTTTTTATTATTATTATTATTATTATTATTATTATTATTATTATTATTATTATTATTATTATTATTATTATTATTATAAAAAAAATTTTGGTCATATTTATCATATTCAAGAACAGTTTTCAATTTAGTTTTTAAATTATTATTATTATTTTTATTTTAAGGAAAAAAAGTCTAAATAAAAAATAAATAATGAATAAATGATTATCTTTATCAAAAAGACTAAGTTTAGAAACTTGTTCTTCCAACAGTTTCTAAAATAAATTGTCTACACTGTCAATTTACTTAATTTTTTTTTATATTTGCATAAATATGGAGAAACATTTGCATGCCAAAACTTTATTTCCGTTCCCATTTTCCATATTGCAAGATTTCAATAAATAACCTTTGTGCTTTATGCATAAATAAGTAAAATATGCACATATTATATATCCATATACATGCATCCCTGTATACATACAATAAATTACCACCCAATGGTGGAAATATATGTTTACAAAAATGTGTTTTCTGGGGTTTTAAGAAAAAATATTCAAATAAGCATGTTCTGTTTATATTATTAAATACATTTTAAGTAATACCTTGAACAATGTATATTTATTGCTTTGTTATTGTTTTAATCAATAAATAAACACAAACTGTAAGACTTATTATGATTCCATTTTTGTTTAGATGTCATCTGTGCACATCTTTTGTTTTAAAATCGACAGTGTCGCAGTTTGAGTTTTTGGTTTTGTTGACTATAACTAGCAAGTCGATTCTTCCTAAGGACGGCAAACTCAAACAAACCCGTCTTTTTGCTTCAAGCTGGTGCTGCGTTTCCTCTCTACCTCTAATTGCTATCAGATCAGCTCTGCTTTGAAAAGAGCTGCTATTTCCATGCCTGGATCTGACCACAAACAGCTGCTGCACATTCTGCAGGCTCCTGTGTCTGTGCTGTTTTTCTTTCATGGTGGTTCCCTTGATGCTGTGGGTGTCAATATTTCAAGATTCTCAACTTTGTCTGGTCAGATTAATCTAAAACTAGTCAAATTGGACGTAAATCTGCTTGGCGGCAGTGTGTTGTTTTGCTGACGAGGGACAAAGGCTGCATATTTATGTTTTCAAGAAAATGTTTTCTTTTTTGTTTTAATCTGTTAGGTTATTTTTTAAGAAGCTGCTTTGCTGTCACACTAGAAATGCCATTTTCAGTTAAGGGTAAAAATGTTTAAAGGTCTGAAGATTTTGCCTTCACTTATAAACTCATCTGGCCACCAAACTACTTCTAAGACAGTAGCAGCAGACTAGATCTGATTCAGGGGAGCATATAAGTTCATCTTTGCTTTAGTTGTAAAAAATACAAGACATCAAAACTATCCAAGTGGATGCTACATGTATCTTTTTGCATATATATAATATTGTTACTACTTGTTTTTTGCAGAAAACCACAGGTGCTGCCGGAGGTGCCATCCCCAGAAGAAGAAATGGAAAAGTGTTTCTAGGTACGTTATTTTCACTGGAGTGACATACTTCTACACTGCAATGTGAAAAACTTAGAACAAATATTTTAAATAAATCTATTAGCTTATGACAAACAAATGGAAAATGACAAGATTGACAATTTAGCTCAGCAGTTAAATTGTCATGAGCTACTGAGGACAATTTAACTTATTCCGTTCACATCATCTCCACCCACTGGAGTGTGTGACAAAGAAAACTCTTCAGTGTTCTTTTGACTTTGCACATTGTTGTTGTTTTTTATTACTATCCTTGACCTTTCGACAACCTAACTGGCCTGTTTCTATCTGAGGAAGGCCCAGTTTTTAGAATAGCACTGCTGTTTTCAAATGTTTGCAAACTGTCTTTAATTTGCCTGTGTGCGTTGGCGTGTGTGGGTGTTTTAGACTAAGTCAGGTTAAGGTTTGTTACCATTACCTAAGTAATTTATATTTGCTCAATGTCAAGTTAATGACAGAGGGAATATTATTTTTTAAAACGTTTTTACAAAAACATTGTTACAAACACTGGGTTTGCACAATGTGGGAAAGCCCTATTGATTTGACTTAGTATGTTTCTGATTTTAATGATGATTTCACTACTTTGGAGACAAAAAGGATGAATATTTGTGAAATTACTTTAAGGCAACTCCTCAGACACACGGCTTCCTTGTGTGATATCATGGGAAGAAAGAAACGTAAACAGAACAAAACAGACGAGGTTTCAGAAGAATTGTTTCACAATTCTGGTTAAAGCTTTTTTCATTTTTTGTGTTATTTTCCCTAACTGATTTTTTTTAAGTCACATTAAAATCAGGAAAAAATGAAATAATTTCTCATATATATATGAGATTTTTTTTGATTATATCTGGTTTACCACAGTCTGGTTCAGCAGTGGTAAAATCTTTTGTGCCACAGCGACACTGCGTAAACTGACTCAGTTTAATTGTTTAAGGCTTACATGGCCTTCAGATCACATTTCTTTTTGTTATTATTATTGTTAATTAATGATGTTATTGAGGTTATGGTGTGTGCATGTAGATGATTATTGTATGTTAAAGAAAAAGGAACCAGTTACATTCCGAAAAATGCTACAGAAGGCTAAAAAAGACGTATGCCAGCAATCACCTGCTGCTGGCACTTTGCATAAATTGGTACTTAGCATTAGCACATAGTTGTTGTTTTCTATCAGGCATATGCTCAAAGTGAGTGTGTACTGTGCTTTTGCTGCTGGGTTCAGAGACACATCCAGACTCTGCTTATAAGCTTCTTATCAGACATGCATAATAAAAGAGTAGTCAATAACTGTTTGACATTACTTTCTGCGTCAGTCTAAAGAAGTAGTTCTCTGTAGACACCATTTCTGGTTCCACAATTGCAAAGCCTCTGTTAATTAGAAACATCCCAAAGAACCATAAAAACAAGTCCAACCCAGATTTGCTTTAGCCTCTTAGGAACAGCTTGGGCTGGATGATGTGTTTCTTTCAGAAGATCAATAAAAGTATTGCGCCTTCTGTCTGATTACAGTTTTTTCATTGAACCGGTGATTTTTATGTCGGCAGGATAATTAGAGACATCTCTGTCTGCTTGGGAAGTTCATCCACTACAACTTTGTCAAAATGTGTTTGTTGTCAGCCAGCTGCCATTCTAACCAGGCTCAACCATAACCATTAGATATTTCCACTGACGAGCTCTCTCCACCAACCCCTGTCCTCTAATAATAGCCTATTTATTTGTATATGTGGTTGCTAACTGGTCTAAATCAAAGCTTGGCCTACCCACTCCTCCTCCTCCTTCTCCTTCTTCTCTTCCTCTGGGTTGGGGAGGGGTGGCAAGTGTACCCCAGCGCCTCCTCCAATCATGTGCCGGCCTCCCAGCTGCTGCCACCTGTCAGTGTCCTGCTGAGGCTGACACACATCAAACTGAAGTGATGACGCATCTCGCCAAAGCCCAGGTGTCTGGCTTCCTCCGACCTCTCTGTTTGAGGAATTCCCTCCTCTTACTCCATTTTACATTCATATTCCTGTTTTCTACTTATATTTTCCTCCTCAGACTAATTGCCATGTGTTTCTTCTCCTGTCTGACCAACATCTGCTGTCTTACTCTTTGTGACATTTTTCGCTGTCCCTTTAAGATCTTTGACCCGGTTCGACGTCTCCATACCGGTTCTGTGATCTAATCAGACAGCTGGCTGCAAACATCATGTGTTTCCATGTAACCAACCAGTTGTCATAATATTATTAATAATAGTAGTAAAGTCAGAGAAAAGTTTTTTATTAATGAAATATGTGATTGATCAAACAAATTTATAAAATAATTTGTACATTATTGGGTAAGAAATGTATTTTGTTTTGTGGTCAAGAACAAAATAAGTCTGAGCTGCTTAAAAATATTCAATGATTTTATTTGTTTTTTTTTTCTCTTTTAAATCAATTACTTTTTTATGTGAAACTATGCATCACTTCCAATTTAATATAACTTTATTTGTAAATTCAAGCCAGAAAAAAGAAAAGAAAACGGTTTTAGTAAGAAAACGTCATCGCAATTTTCTTCATATTGTGCAGGAGGCGTGTTGAACTTATTCCATACGTTCTCATTCAAAGGGACGATTGTGCATAATTGTATTGATAAAATCCTTTAACAAGCTGTCAAAATGTTAATAAATAATTGTCCGAATTTGATGAATGCTTCTTAAAATTAAAAAATAGTGAATCTCTTTTCACGTTGATGTTATTTGGCAGTACACTGGTAAAATCTGCTTTGATGTGATTGATAAAATAATGTTTAAGCACACAGCTGTTTTTATGTGTCCCTCTTTGGTGTAGACATCCACATAAAAAGCTATGGTGGCCACGATTTGGACCCCTCACCTTGAGTTTGACACCTGTGTTGTACAGGGTTCCACTTATAGATCTAATTTAAGTTAATAGTGATGCTTAAATATCATTCTCTGACTATTTTAATTTTGTTTAATGGTTTAAACATGTGGTCACTCTTACACCTAATGATCCTACTTCCTCCCTTAAAGATTTAGAGCTAAACCGAGATTTTAACGGAGAGGACTATGAGTATGAGGATGAGGCAAAGCTCGTCATTTTTCCAGACCACTTCGAGATCCCTTTACCAAATATTGAGGAGCTGCCCGCTCTGGTCAGTGAGTTGGCTCTGTGTGTTTCTGTGCATGTTGGAGGGGAAACGTCCGCTTGGTGGTTCCCTGGCTTCAGGACAGGCAGGTCTACGAATTAAAAATAGGGATAGTTAACGTTTTTTAAATGAATTGTGAAACAACCGTGTCTCTTACCTGCAGCTTTTGAATATTTTTGGTTGAATGAGGTGTTCCCATTTCATTAGATTTCGACCTGTGAGCTACTGAAAAAATAATTAAATTAAATAAAAACAAGCATTTGTCTTGAAAAATGTTTATTTGAAATCTGATGCTTGCCTCAATGTAAATTCAGATACCTTTGAGAGATCTGTATTATCTAACAAAACATGATTTAATTCATTTGATGACTGAGTTGTCACTGTAAGGAAAAGCCTATAATAGCAAAAACGATAATTTTTATTAAACACATCTTCTCCAGATGCCAAACTTGTTTTTGAGGACCTTTAACTTTGATCTTTCAGATTACATTCATGTGATTATTCCAAATGAGGTTAAGATGACTGCTGCAGGTGAGATACAGAGTACCTTAAAGGTCCTTATTAAAAAATCTATATGATCCCTTTAGAGAAGCTGCAGTCTGCTACCTTTTAGATTCAGCAAAACAAATCATTTTGACAAAACAGCGTCTAGTAAAACATCATGTTTTCAGTAGAACATGATTCTGGGGAACCACAAGGTGTACATGTTCATGCTTTCATTTTTTGGGGGGGCGGATCTTTGCTTGTTTTGTGATACTTCTCTACTTTTTCTTTTTAAATCTTCACTTTGGCATGCCTATTTGTTTGTTTGTTGCTATTTTTATAAGAACGTCTGATATAGAAGTTACAGATTAATTCTCAGTTATATGTTGTAGTCTAAAAGAGGCATTGTTACTGATTTTATTCTGAATCTGAATCTGCAGGAGAAATAAATTTGAAACAACTTGTGTTTGATTGAGGATGAGCATAAGCACTGAGAATCCAGATTTGTATCCAGCTGGATTTATTTGTGGTAAATTATAATTGTCTGTAAATTGCATAAAAGTGAGATTATTATCCCCGTATTTTAATCCTTCAAAAGGATTGAATTTTCTATACGGGTCTGAAATAGATGTCAAATCAGACTTGTGATTTTGTTCCAGTTTGATTTCACTCCTTCTGTTTTTACGCCTTAAATCAAACACACTGTATCACATTTATACCATTTCTACCATAAACCTTGCATGGCTAATATGTCTTGTTGTGTACACAGTTTCATGTGGAGATGTAGTTTATTTGTACTGCCTGAATTAATTTGTGCATTACCTCCAACCTAACCACACTCTGCTGTGCTGACGCTAGGTGACCATAGCCTGTGATGCAGTACTTAACGCACCTTCAGCTTACAAGAAACAAGAGCCTGAGTCTTGGGAGGAGGAGATCCAGGTGTCAAGACATGCCAGAAGCCTCAGGCAGCTGGATAACGGCGTCCGGATCCCACCCAGGTAGACCTGACATAGTGCAATCATATGCAAATCAGCAAATACTAATCAATGTATATTCAAAATTAGAAATTGATGTTATTAACACTTTTTACAACTTTTGTGGAAAAAAAATTCATTATAGGATGACTGCTCTTCTTACTCAGTCATAAAATACATCAAAGTGCAGTATGTTGCACCTATGAAGAATTGTTATAAAACAGATCAGAGCTAAACGAGTCCACTCAGTTTAAAAGTGGAAGATAAAAAGATAATATTGTAATTTATTTATTATTGGATATTCTGGTCAACCTTTGTTTCTGAAAGAGTTGAGCAAATTTTTGTCAGCTCGGTGTTTGTTGCTTATAAATAATACACATCAATAAAGCTTATGGCCTAATGTTTCTGTGATATTCTTTGTTTCTTTAAAAAAAGGACATAACATTAATGGAAATCATAAAAAATTATATTTTTAAATATGTTTCCTTTATACATGGTATTGTATCTTATTTTGATATTGTGAAAAGTATGAGAAAACAGTTGGTACTGTTGTATTTAGGTAAAAGAAAGATTTAATTTGACAAAATATAAACACATTTCTCATTCTAATGGTTCAGCCATCAAGACAGATTAGTTTTACTCTGATTGCTATATTCTGATTGTAGTGTAGCTGCAGCTTTTTAGATGCATGACTTCACATGTATCACTAGATGAACAGCTGTCAAGTTATTATTAAAGTTGATGAAATTGCTAGATGATTTTTGTTTCTGTGTTTTTGCTGTCAGTGGCTGGAAGTGTCAGAAATGCGAGATGAGAGAGAACCTGTGGCTGAACCTGACTGACGGTTCGGTTCTTTGTGGGAAATGGTTCTTTGATGGGAGCGGGGGCAACGGCCACGCTCTGGAGCACTACAGAGAGACCAGCTACCCACTGGCTGTTAAACTGGACACCATCACTCCAGACGGAGCAGGTCTGGGCACAACACAACACAACACAACACAACACAAACAGTGTATGATATGTGTTCTTACAGTGTGTCTCAAACCCCAAAACTATAATTACTTTGCAAAATATGCACAGTACAACATTTATATGCTGTTTTACTGGGTAGTATTTTTTTTTACCAGCTAGATTTATCACAGCACAGTCATCTTATAAAGCTGCAAATCTTGTTGTTTGAGAATGTTTTGCATAACAGGGATGCAAACTTTTAAAAAGGTTTTTACAAGAATGCCCCTCAACATTAATTAAATCCAGAATCTCTTGATTTAAAGGCCCCATGTTTCATTTATTTATTGCTTCCTTTTACTTCAGTTCTACATTAGAAATATGTCTAATTAGTCTAAAACAACTGCAGTTTGGGCTGAAAACATCCTCTTGGCATTGCAGCACTTTGTCTGGATCCCATTTTATCCATTCCTCCACTGGGCCTTAAACCTATATTTATTACAGGCACATTGTCAGTACTGTTGTTGTGAAGTAGGTTTTCTTTTTCCTAAAAAGCTAATTTTATTTAAGTTCCAGCCATGAAACAAGAATAAAATAAAAGCAGTAATAAGACTGCCCCTGCGACCTACACACATTCATAAATAAACAATGCAAATCAAAACCAAATAATGCGGCAGCTCATCAACAAAACAGAATTTATGTATTTAAAACATCCAAGTGTTCTGCTCTGTCATAGGTTTGTAATATTTTTTTTTTTAAAAAGGTGTAGTTATTGTCGTAAGGCACACAGTTTGAAACTAAGGAGTGGTAGCTGCACATTCAAATCCTGTTACAAATGTAAATTGCTTACAGTGTATTTTTAATTGTATAATAACCACTATGGTATCTAATCTGAAGTGTCCCAGTATGTTTAGTATTGGGCAATTATCGTATCTTTACAATGACAATAATAGTGATGTTTGGAAGCCGGAGAACAGTGTGGTTGGGATTGTTACTTTTGATTATTTTTTTCTACATTGCCATGTGAACATCAATATCTATTAGTATAGTCAAAAATATGACTAATGGCAATTATTGTGCTGTTTATTGATACAATAGCACATGGTAATAAAATGTGCTAAGCTAGGTTTTTTGATAATGAGTATATTTTATTAGAAGCAGATTTTGTGTCTGTACGGCTATGGCTTCATATTATTAATTTAGTTTTTTAAATTTTCTTTTAATTGGTAATTTTGCCACAGTGATTTACTCGCCTTTTTTTTTTTTATTACAGATGTTTATTCGTTTGAGGAGGAAGAGGCTGTTTTGGACCCACACTTGTCAGAGCACTTGTCACACTTTGGGATAGACATGCTACAGATGCAGAGGAGAGTAAGTGGACTAATTTCACTTTTCATGAACTCAATCTAATTCGAAACAGCTGCTGTGTTTAAAGAAAATGTGTGAGAAATATATTTTATTAGAGCTATATTAGACGTTTTGTCAACATTTCTACAAAACAAAGAAAATTCTTCACATAAAACCATCCTTGTCATCTCCATCTCCTCCTATTTCAGACAGAAAATGGACACCACACAGACAATAACCCCCGATCGCGAGTCAGTGAGTGGGAAGTGATCCAAGAGTCGGGCATGAAGCTGAAGGCGGTGTTTGGTTCTGGTTACACTGGCATCAAAAACCTGGGAAACAGCTGCTACCTCAGCACAGTGCTACAGGTCCTGTTCAGCATCCCAGATTTCCAGAGGATGTGAGTGCTGTACGCTGTGACACATTCATGTCGTAGTGTTTTTGTTTTTTTAACTACAGCAATCCTTGATGACATAACTTTTGACATACTCACACCATTGGTCATGTTAAAAATCTTGAACCTGACAGCCTTACCAACTAATAAAACATTTTAATGTAATGATTCTCATTTAGCAGATGGAAATCTTAAATTATTTCCATTAAACCAAGAAGTTTGTTTCTGATTGGAAATAAGGGTGGTATCTCTGTATATTTTGTGTTAAGTAGTTCTCTATATCAGTGTGTGAAATATTTGGTAGCTTAAACACACACGATTCCGACTACAAGCTCTCTGGTATCTGGTATGGGTGTGGTCCATTACTATATTAAATTTAAATTTAAAAAATTTGGGCATAAATTTATGCCCAAATTGTGGAAGTTGGGCTTCCACAATGGCATAGGTACTGCTTTTGATATCATTCCAAACACAATTTACTTTTTGACTATTTGTAAATGGTAACATAATAGAGTAGATGGAGTATCAGTTTTTTTTTTAAATATATGTTTTTATTTACATACAACTGGCAGTTATCAATGGACAAATCTTTTTTTTTTTTTTTTAAACTTACAGCTGTCAAACTCTTTCCTATATGACCAGATTTTGCATGTAGTTGATGATTAACTCCAGGTCATTATAGTTGAAAGGCCTCTGTAACATCACCCTAATCTTTAGCTTCCTCTGCAGATTCTATATTTGGTTGTGGTTTGACACTCGACACTTCGTTTGGCTGATCCAAAACAAATTTGGCTGTCTATGATCATAGATGATAATTAAATAACTCGTTGACCTGCAGCGGGTCTTTTAAGTTCCTCACATGTTTCTCTAGAGGCAACGTCTGTGTGTCACCCCACATATCAACCCCCATATGTTTTCTCTCTTAGGTATGTAGGTAACCTTCAGAGGATATTTGACTATTCCCCACTTGACCCCACCCAGGATTTCGCCACACAGATGTAAGTGACTCCTGAGAGTTATGCAATGCAGTGACAGAAGAGAAGGTGTTTTCCAGCTCCCTCTGTCACTGTTATTGATATTTAAAAACAGAAGTTTATTAACAAATAACTTAAATTACATAAGCATAAATTGCAGAATTTTTATATTGCAGTACCTATTTATTCTATCTCTATTTTAAAAAAAAACATCACCATTTTGTTATTGAAGGCCATGTGTTGCAAGAGGCCAGATGCAGATAGGCATCAAGAGCCTGACAGCAGCTATCAGACAGGTGGCCAAATAAACATGTTTATACCATAAGGCAAATGGTATTTGGCAATTTGAAAAAGTTGTTTACTTACTTTAATGTAATGGTTAAACCCAACCCATTTCTAGATGACAAGGATCCTCTAGTGTTTTTTTAAACACATTAATCTATTTCTTGCTATGATTAGCTTTTATGACAAGAATAATTTGTCTGGTGGTACCCAATAAAGAGGATGCACAGTGTGCACAGATAATTATAGTGGAAAATTACTGTAAGTTTGCCTCATCCCTATTTTTTTAACTTTGTTGTTGTCTGCAAAGGGGTATTTTGATTTAAAGTAATTATAGATATAGTCTTGCTTTTATTGTTGACTCTGATAAATCAAAATTTGGTTCATAATTTGCCCTGTTTCATATTTCCACTGCCTCAACAGGAATCAGAGCAGCAATCGGTGGAACAAGGTGTAATATAAAACAAATACATGTATTATGTTTGAGATATCAGCATGCATATTTATCTTCATAAATAAAAGGTTTGAACAATTATTCCCTCTGGTTTTGAATGTTGAGTGGCTGGAAAGATTTTTGTTCTTCATTTCTTACCCCCCAGATAGTTGTTATGGTGTGTAACTATGGCCGTAAGGTGTTTTTTGTCCCTTTACAACTTAGAGCAACTGATCAGCATCTCAAAAGCTCAAAAAATACCTGAACTGCAACACCAAAATCTCAGAGGAGTTGAAAAAGAGGCTTTCACTACACTTTCAGTTTGATTGGATGTGTTTTAAAAATCTCACATATATAAGACTTTTATGCTAACAAAAACTCATTTGTGCTGATGTTGACAGTAGTTTCCTGCAGAAACCATATTTTTGTTTCACGTGAGAATCGCTGTATCTTCAGAGTGTGATGGGCAGGAAATGAAGTCAAATGAATGTGAAATGAGACTCTGTTTTTCTGCCCGTTTTTGTCCATCAGGGCTAAACTGGGACACGGGCTCCTGTCAGGCCAGTACTCCAAACCACCCATGAAATCTGAGCTCATTGAACAGGTGATGAAAGAAGAACACAAGGTATCAAACGGGGTATGTCCTGCTCCATAACTGAGTGATCATGGCCAATGTTGAAAATGAGATGTGACGGAATCAGTGGTCATGGCATTATAAAGCATTACAAAGTAATTTCCTTCTAATGAATGTAGCAGTTTCTTGATGTGAGAAGCATAGAGGAATTGAAGTATTACATAGACCAGGACTTTCTGTGACCTCATGGCTTGCTTTTAGCCTGATTGCTCGCAGTAACTGACAGGGCAAAGCTGTGAGCCTAAACTTAAATGTGATGGAGGAGTCAAGTTTGGACACTTCTTGACAGCTGAGAGGAAACGGCGGTGGACTTGTGCTGACACGCTGTGCTCTGTTTGCACGAAGGGATTCTTGACCAGTGCAATCACATGTATATATCATCAACCTGGCTTTCTAAATTTATTGATGATGATGGGAAATTTTGACATGCTGAGATATGGACTTGTTTGCTGTGAGAATGAATGTCTGGGTTCAATGCCCCTAGAACTGGTTTGTCACTTTGTAACCCCAGACTTCAATGTGTGTTATGTGATAAACCAGTGTAAAATTAAGTCGAAGAAAAGGGAAGTATATTTCCTTACTTGTTTTTACAAATAAAAATCAGAAAAGTGTGGAGTCTGTCTGACACCCCAGCCAATGCCTTCAGAAGGCACCTAATTAATAAACATATTCTAGCTGTGAGAAATTTAACTTTAAATCTGCAGCAACATTATAAGCACAAATGAAATGTATTTGTTTAATTTTGTTCAGAAAATATATACTGTAAATGTAACCCACCTGAGTAGCAGAAGTACTCTCCCACCACAGTAGAAGACAAGTGAACCATCTGTCCAGTGACCTTATCAGGGTGACTTAAAAGATAATTCAAACTTTTACCCTTTTTAATGTGGTGTAAAGAGAATTTAAGGATTATTTTGCAAGCTAACAAACAAATATAAGGTTGAGCTAAGTTTTAAGGCTGTGATTGAATACTTGCATCCTGTCACATTTTCTTAGTGGTGAGTTCATCCAAAACTGTAATTTTAGTTACCATAATGAACTTTTTGGCACCTTGTCCAGACTTTATGCCTAATTTCAGAACAGTTTAACCAAATTAGGTTTTATTTAAATTTTTTTTTAGCTAGTTTTAGTGTTATACTTTCGCCTTTGAGAAAGGTGACTTCTCATGAACAGTTGGTGTGTGTGACTCTTTCAATATTTTGTTTTTTGTCATTGCAGCACCAACAGAGGGGAATCTCTCCCAGAATGCTCAAGGCACTGGTAAGCAGGGGGCACCCAGAGTTTTCCTCCAACAGACAACAAGATGCCCATGAGTTCTTCCTGCACCTTATCAACTTGGTGGAAGTAAGTGGATCAATCCCTTCTGCATATACAGGTTATACAGTGTGTTTTCAATCGTATACCAGCTAACTTCCTGTCTGTCACTGTAGAGGACAAACTGAACAAAGCATTACCAGAAACCGCCACTAGAGTGACGCCACACTTTTGATGCAAAATTATGTTGCTATGAACAGTTCATAATATAGTCAGCCACATACACTATTTTTTTTTATTTTGTTCTTTTCACAAATTGAACAAAAAACATGCTTCTTTTGTTCCGATGTTTCGAACCTTTTTGACTGGTTCTTGCTGGTTTTAACGAAAGAGTTCAGAACCTCCATAGTCAGCTCATACATGCAGTACAAAAATCTTTAAATGGGTTTTTCTGATGCAGGGTTTATTTATGTTCACTGCTATCAGTTATATGTAGTGGTGAGAAAATGCTGTCTTAAATTTCCTGGTTATCAGGCATAATCAAGCCCCCAAGAAAAACCTGACACTTCTGTCCTGTTGCATTAATTAAATACATCAACTTCTTTCTCCCTTTGCTAAAGATCCTCTTGTTGTCTCAGTATATGCAGAACTTCTTAAACAATTTCTAAACTCTCCTTTTAATCCAGTTGCTGATATTTTTTTGAAGCTGTCTGTAAACAACTCCCTGGTTTATGCAGGCAGATAACCAGACTAAAGTCACAACCATCAGTCACTCTACAAGCTGGGCCTGGGTGAAATTATAGCTTGTGTATTTCTGTAGCTTCTTAGAATAGAAGGCTTGCATTTCCAATAGTCCACAGCCATCCAGACTCACTAGTTTCCCTTTCAGACACCCCTCAAATAAAGCCCCCAGTGGTCCCATGCTATGTTGGCACTGGAGACCTGAGCAGCTACAGGAAAATAATTAATGTGGTGGTTTTTCTAAAACGATGCAAGTCTGTCAAAATTTAAAGATAAATTTGAGATTAAGTGACATTGCTCTGTGATCTAAGTACAGTAGTCTACAGTATTTACACGCACATCTAAAACACCTACATGTTTTAGATGTTCCCCCAGTCCTGCACAGCAGAAATATAAATTACCTCTTCAGCATGTCATTAGTCTGCGGAGGCCTGATGATGAACTATTCATTTGATTCAGGTGTGTTGAACAAGGAGTTGTTCCCTCTCAATTGTGGCCAGACTTGTAGTGCATAATAATTATAGTCATTTCTACGTCTGCGATGGAGCATTACATGAAAACTAAATTAATCCAAGGAGCAGTAGGGTGATGTTAGGTGTTGTAATAGCAAAGTTTCTAACTTAAATTTAACTTCATACTGTGAACATAATTTACATTTATCCAGAGAGGAGGAAGTCAGGAGAAATGCTGTGTGGGTGCAGTACCTTGCAAACGTAACAAACCGGCACCCTATGGAAGGATTTAAAAGTGTTCTGTGTGAGACATGTCAGTCTGTAATTCACCACAGTGAGGAATGACTACAGAAAGAAAACACTGACTTGAAGCAGAAGCATTCTCATACACACGTTTTCTAATTCGCCCAACGTCATTACCCTGCTGGCGTTAGCCTTGGACTTTCTGCAAACAACTGTCACTAGAATACTTGATATTATGGCACCACGTGTTATTTGTGCCACTTTTTTGCACATTATCCAACTTGGTTTTACTCATGAGGAACTTGTTCTTCTGTCATGTAGCTTCAAACATCAATCTGATGACTTGTTCTTTTTGGTTAAAAAGTCACTTCAAACTAAGACGAAAGTCAGAATAATCAGGCTACCTCTGAAGTCAATTGTTCAGAAACTGAGAAAAAAACCCCAATGATGTTGCAAAGTGCTTTGAACAGCTCCTGTTGCGACTCCAGTCCAATCATACTACTAGTATTATTCTGGAGGTCAAGTCAATAACCTCAACCTGGTCGAGTTTGATCAGCTTGAGCTATTGATAATACCAATGATGTGAACTGTGTTGTGCATCTTCTCAGCTTTGGATTCTTCCTTCTCTTAAATACAGGATTCAATTTTTTTTTCATAATCTTGAGACAAACCTTTGTTTTGGTGGATGAACAGAAATATGTTCTCCCTACCTGTGTGTGAGTTCACCCACGTTTTCTAGATGGTATTAAAGTGCTCACTGTGTCGTTCTTCTCTGTTGCCAATACATTTCTATAAATCTATTCATTATATTGCCCTTATAATAGTTTTTTTTAAATAGTAAAAAAACAAAACACTCCTCACTTGTTCTTCCGTCTCTAAATACGGGGGCTCCTTGTTTTTATGCTCTCTAATCTGCTGGTTTTGTAATCTTCTATCACGAATGAAAAAGGTTCAGCTTATTAGCTTTTACATATTAGTAAAACTTTGTCTCAATGGGTTTATATATTTTTCTTGATTTGTTTTTCTTTTCAGCGAAACAGTGCTGGTTCAGAGAATCCAAGCGACTCGTTTCGTTTCTTGGTGGAGGAGAGAGTTCAGTGCTGTCAGACTCGGCGGGTTCGTTACACTCAGCGGGTCGACTACTGCATCCAGCTACCGGCTCCCATAGAAGCAGCGACAAATAGAGGTACAGACAGTGGCTGTTTTTGCGTCAATGAGCCCTTCCATCAAACTTCATTTGGGCTTTCAAAAATACGTAAGCAAAAAGGAATGACTGGTCCTGGTTTAAACTGCCTATGCAATTCATTACTCACACTATACTCGAAAATTTATGTCATAATCCTAAGGTGTATATAAATTTTAAGAATCTCACGGCAGAAGGGCCTATACAAAGTCTTACAGACATGCACCTTTACATGCACATGCAGGATTGAGAGATCTTTGGTTCTGAATTGAGGGGAACATTTATGTGCTGTTTTATGTAACTAACTTCAAATTTCCACTGTAATAACAAATTTTCTGTGTTTATGCTATGTTTGCTAACAGTTCCTCTCACTTTGAACTCTGATTTTTCCAGAGGAATTGCTTGCATATGAGGCCAAGCGGAAAGAAGCCGAGGAGAACACGCGGGCTCCTCCTGAACCGGTGCGAGCGCGGATCCCTTTCACAGCCTGCCTTCAGGCCTTTACGGAGCCTGAAAACGTCCCCGATTTCTGGAGTTCAGCGTTGCAGGCCAAGTCAGCTGGAATCAAGTAATCAGACATGCATCTTATGAAATCACTTCATTATTGTGTCTTTCATTTACTGCTTGTTTTTAATCCAAATCTTTTTAAACATTCGTTCCCAGAACTTCCCGCTTCGCCTCGTTCCCAGAGTATCTTGTTGTGCAGATTAAGAAATTCACCTTTGGTGTTGACTGGGTGCCAAAGAAGCTTGGTAATTAAGCTACAGCCTTGTAGTGATTAATGGGAGCTGAAACCGAGATTCCTTAAGTGATGTAATACTAAAAATAGCCAGCAGAGGGCAGCACCAAACTGCATTTTGCAAAGGATTTACATGTCTGACAAACTAATGCAAATTCATAAATAATTCACCTGCAGTTTGAAGATTATTTTTTTTTCATCATCCATATTTATCAACACTGTTGAAAGCATAAATTTTATTATAGACACAGACATGTTTGTTATTGTTATCGTGTGAAATTATTTATGGTGTTTAGCGACTTTCCAAGCGTAGTTGTTAATGAATCTCCTCAACTGACACCAGTGTGCATGTTGGGTTTTACAGACCTGGCCATCGATGTTCCAGACTTCTTGGACCTGAGCCGGCTCCGAGCCACAGGGCTGCAGGCGGGCGAAGAGGAGCTGCCAGATCTCTTGCCTCCCATTGTTTTACCGGAAGACACCAGAGGTATGACACTGACCAATATGGCTAAAAGGTTTTACTCTGTTTTGAGCTAAGAAAACCTTTCTTTGTTGTTTTGTACACTTGCAATAAATACAAACTCTAGTATTTGGTTCTGGCTCAGTTATAGTTTTCTCACCAAGAAACAAGTGAGATTAAGTACAGAATGTAAATAATCAAGGATACAAATATAATTCTGGATAATTCAGGTGCTTTTTTTTTGTAAAATACTTCAGTTGTAGTAGATGAAATGTTGAAAAACAGAAAAATTATTGCAGTCGGATTAAATTCTGAGTAATATTTATTTTAGATTTACCTGTTTCTACTATCTTCAGAGAAAAAGAAAGCCAACAGAGCCCCATTGTATTACAGAGAGTACTACTGAAAAAATATGCATATTAGAAAACTATATCCTTATTTATTCATCCAGACCACAGTTTAGCGTTTTGGAAACTTCTGTAAAGCAAGCAGAATATGGTTTTACAATATACGAGCTAAAAACATTTGCAAGGCATTTTATTCAGTGTTTTTATTGTTACTGATGTTATTTCTATCATTCTGTTATATTTATATTTAACAGAATGTAAATGTAAACATTTAAACTGCATAAAAGTTTTAAACTGAACACTAAAAAATATATAACTTTTTGTGTTCAAGTTTATACATCTCCTGCGATGTACCAGTTTGTTGTGGAGTTGAGTTGTGGAATAGTGGTCCTTTTTCTCAGCCTCACTTCACAGACAGGGGTCTCCCCTGATTTACAAGCAGTGGCCCACAGCAGCGTCGGTGGTGATGCATGAACTCGTTGAAGAAAATGCTAAATGGCACTCTTTACAACTTGGGGCATTTTTATGCCCTGCATTTTCAATTTCACAGTCCTGTTCGTGTTGTTAAAGGGCAGCGTTTTCCCTGAGCGCCTGCGCTTCTGTTTGGCTAAACCAATTTCTGTGCCTTTGTTGAGTCACAAGTTGTGACTTTTTTTTTGTCCAACAAAGTCACAACTTCCAGTTGTTTTGAGGATAAAACTTCAATGAGAGTTGTTAAAAGCAGATACCACAGATTCTTCATGTGGAGTATTTTTGAGCCCTGTCATCTGTGAAATTGTCTTTAGCATGATCTGCTCAAAGCTACCCCAGTTCTCTTTTAAGTACACATTCAATGAGAATCTCAGGGGAGGGAAATGCTCAGTCAATTAAGGTTGTTGTGCTGAAAGTCGTGTTTATTTCATGTGAGACTTTTTTTAACATCACTGGGCTTTTGTAGAACAGACACTGAAATATGCTGCTATGTTTTGGAGGAAATGCTGGCTCCACTTTTTTAGAAGCTTTGTTTAACCAGACCTTTACTTTGTGAGACTTAATTTAATCTTTTTTTTCTGTCTTTGTTCAATCCACATCCTGTTGAAAAGTTAATCTGCTTGAAATAGTTGGTGTATTCCTAATATTTTAGAAGAAATATGGCAGATAGAGGGAGAGCTGATGGTAACACTTGCAGTAGCTCATGGAAAGAACAAAAACCTGGATATCTTAAAAAATACTTTAGGCTACTACATCTCAGTAAAGGAAACTTGGAGGACAAAAAGACAAATTGGACTTTCTTTGAGTGGGCCTAAATATTTCAGAACTGAACAGCTTGTACTGAACACACTGAATTGGATTCAGAATCTATTAAACATATTTATATTGGTCATTATGTATGGGTACAAAACTGTGCCAAAAATGTTCTGTACTTTTTAATCAAGGTTTCTAATGTTGTAAAATGTTTAAGGATCTAGTTTTAGGATCTTGTTTTGGGCATTTTATTTGGAACACCTAATTGGAGATACACTGCCATGAATGTTTAAATCTTTTAGCGGTTTATTTATTAGTTGCTTTCTTCAAAGAAAGTTAAATAATTTTTCCCCTTAATAAATTAAGTGGTTTGAGCCAGGCTTTATGTTTTCAATCAGATTATGTTCCGATATAAAAACTAGTTTGATCTGAAATATATTTGTGACAAAAAAACAAAAACAGAAGAAATTTGTACTTTATTCACAGCTCTGTAAGAACAGAATGTGTATGAAAGCCTTCACATGTCTAAGTGCACATTTTGGCTCACTTATTATGCATTGCACTGATTGTGACCAATCAAAGTGTTCAAAAAGAAAACGTACATTTGCACAAACCATAATTTCTCACCAAGCCGGATTTAAAAACACACAATACTTTTAGCGTTAATTTTTGCTAATATTTATACGGCCTTTATTTAACCACATTGACCAAATTTACAATTCAATGGATGCATATTCAGAAACCAATCTCGCAATTTGACAACAGGACCACAAAAATGGTGACCACACTTGTAAAACATTTTTCTCATTCGATTAAGTTTATTTCAGTGTTATTTTCTCTGAGTTTTCTGCTCAAATGTGTTTATGCAAGGTTACAATAACATTCTTCTTGTATTTAATCTGATTAAAACTGTGAAATGAAAAGAGGTCAGAGCAAACAACTTGCTGTTTCTGAATGTGCTCCTATATTTGCTTATTTCATATTAATATCTTGAATTTTTATTTGCTGCCAATGAACCGCTGGTTTGTTATCCCATCTGGCTGGAGTTGGCAGTGATGAATGATTGGTCACCCTTTTGTCTCCAAATGCATCGATGCTTCGCACTGATTACACTGCAGCCCACAAATGTGTTTTCTTGTAGCCTGACTGAGCCACAATGTTGCTCATCAGTCTGTTAATCAGATGTGTGCTAAAATATTTCAGACCATTTAGGGGGAGAAAAACAGAAATTAGTTGTTTTGCTTCAATGCTTGTTTTAATACATCAAACTAATGAAAGCACCTTGGATAGCACACACTTAAGATATTTTTTTGTATGTGGCTTGGGAATCTTAATTTCTTTTAATGAGTTATAACAAGAAAATATTTGACGATGATGAAAAGTTATTTTATTTCAGTAATTTAATTTCAAAAAATGAAACTTGCATATGTCATTACATAAATTTATTATTTTAAAGTGTTTTATTGTGATAATTTAATCATTATGAATTTCATCTAACGAAAACCCAAAATTCTGTTTCTCTAAAAGTTACAATTTTGAACAAGAATATTGGTTAAAAAAATAAAGTTCATGTAGAAATTTTGCATTATGGTCATGTGATGGGCCACACAATTATTGGGAAGACTGCCAGCTTAAGTCAGCAACACTTTGTAAGTCACAAAAGGTCATTGCTAAAGAAACTGGAGGTTCAGAGTGATGCATGTTAGGATATTAATGTAAAGTTGAGTGAATGAAAAAGTGGAAAGAGCTGCAGAAGCATAAAGGTTAACTACAACCTTGAGAGGATTTTGAAGCAAAGTCCTTTGAAAGGTTTGGGAGAAGATTAAAATAATGTGGACTACAGCTGAAGTTCTGCCTGAGCTAAGAGGAAAAAGGCACATGAAAGTACATTTTATATTTTACTGGAGGAAGAGTGGAGAGGCATGTAGTACAAGCTGTTTCAGGTCCAGAGAGAAGTTTCTACATCCAGCCATGATTCAGGGAGCCATCTGATGTGGGTTTTTTTCAAAGTCAGCAGAACAATCAACCAAGGCACTTTAGAGCACTTCTGCATCTCCATAAGGCTTTTTCATTTGAGGAGAACATGAGTTAATTTTCCAGAAGGACTTAGCACCTGCCAAAAAGTGCTAAAGGTACCAATGCCTGCTCTGATGACCATCACCAGAGTTAGCTGGCCACCAAGCTAAACCTCAGAGAATTTATGCAGGAGACTAATTGAAGGACCTGTTCTTCCTCAAGGGCCTGAAAACTATTGAGTGCATGTACTTTACTGTAGAAATGACTGTCAAAGTAAATACTTTCTCTGGAGTGAATGAGCACAGATCACACAAAATAATGCAGGGACTACTTCATCTGCAAAGAGACTGCTTTGTGCAGACAAAGCATCGCATCAGAATTTGAGCACATTTGCTTCTCATCACCTCTGCTTAAAATTGGGCTGCTCCTCATGTTCGTTTAATGCATTTTGTGTGTTTGCAGTAACTCTCACTAACATACTCATTTTAGCATTTTACAGGTAGCCTCGTTCACTGCAAAACATAAAATCTAACCAAATACATTTGGTGTAGTTTCTAGAAAAAATATGTTAGCAAGCTTGAAATAAGACAAAAATAACTTAAAAGTGACTTTTCAGTAAGACCTATAAGCTTGTTTTAATTAAATGATTCCTTTATATTGATGAAAATGAACTTGTTCCATTGGCAGATTATTTAAATTATAATTAAGACATTTTCCTCATGTTATAAATTAATTTATCTGCCTCTGGCAGATAAATTAATTTTCATCAATAGTAAGGAATTATTTACTTGAAACAAGCTTAAATATAACAAGCTTATACTGAAAAGTTACCTTTAAGTTAATTTCTCTTATTACAAGTTTAATAAGATATTTTCACTAGAAACTAGTGCAACACACTTTGTTTTTGCAGTGTTTAAAGCAGTGAGAAGAGGTGTTTGTGATGCGCTTACACAACTTTATGGATGTGAGGCGTTTAGGGAACGTCTGCAAATCCTTTAAAGCTTTACTTTAGCATAGTCTGAGCTGAAATAAAAAGCACAACTTGTGATTATTGATCTGACTGTGTTCTGCTACCTCTAAGCAATCATTCTCTTCCTTTTCTCCAGATAACTCCATGAGCTCAACCGACTGTGAGTATTTATTTCTCTTTTGACTCACTCTTTGAACAAATGTGTTAGATGCATGCAAGTTATTGCTTTGGAAAGTGTATTTTCCTTTAGACAGCTGTGATGAATGCCTCCTCTACCTGAGCAGGTGCTGCAGGTGCTCTGTGCTTTCAGGCAAACTTAACTTTTTTTGAATGTAGCTTTGCTTATTTTAGCCGGGCTCATTTCTCTCTCTGATAAATCTTACCTGGGCAAAGATGCCTCGCCGGACCCGATTCTCCTCTGGTCTTTTTGTCTAATGAGTCCCAGAGAGAGAGGGTTACTGTTACTGCTGAATCGGTGAGTGTATGCTTAGGTGTTGTTGATGTTGGTTTATTTCCACCACAGCTCCGGAGATAGATGAAGGCGCCGTTATGCAGCTGGCAGAGATGGGTTTTCCACTGGAGGCCTGCAGGAAGGCAGTGTACTACACAGGAAACATGGGCCCAGAGATGGCCTTCAACTGGATCATAGCCCACATGGAGGAGCCTGGTAAGGCAGCAATGCCTCACAGAGCATGGCAGCATGGTGCTGAGGGCGAGTGTTTGACAGAAACTGAACAAGCTCCTTTAGGCTGACAACAGTTTTTAAAAAGTCTTTTGACATATTTCAAAAGTTAGTGGGCCTACATATTATTAGTCATATACGAGAGACATTTAAGAGGGGAAAAAAATACACAAACATAAAACACAAAGGATTTTTGCTTTATTTTTGACTTTATAAAAATGAACTAGTTTTTCTGCTAATTCTGTTTAAGCTGTTTTAATTGAAAATATTTCTTTTGACAAATCAGTGACTATCAATCATTAGCCAGCAAATCGCAGCAAATGTAGCGATTTACTATTTAATCTTACAACTTTGACAATATTTCAGTTGCACCAAAGCGATATCATACAATAGATATCTTGTAAAAGTGGCATCAGAAACATGTAGACAAATATGAATGTTCACCAGCCTTCAGAAAACAGGATTTTTAAGGGGTTTACAAATAATAAAAACCTACCATTGGAGTATGTACAGAAATAAAATGCTAAATATTTTCAAAGGGCGATCCACAGATTGTTATAAGTTCTCTTATGTTTTAAATTAAGGCTCCACCTTATCCATCTTTGTGTAGATTTTACTCTTCTGTTAATGAAAATGCACGATTAGTGATGGAACAGAATTGACTAATAACACATTTGCTTTTATCCTCAAATTGTTGGGTCTATGAACATCCAATTTTGAAAGCAACCCAATAAATAAAGTGTTTATGAAGTCTGTTGCCAGCAAATTTGTGGAAAAACTAATTGCACACCATCAAAATTAGATAAGGAATCATTACATCAAAAACCTGCAAAAGATTTCTCTGTAGGTTTTGAGTTAGTATTGAAGGGAAACTGAACCTGAGGAACTTAAGACACTAACAACTGCATCTAAAACTCTGTTTAAAGTTATTGTGCAGTAATTTTAAACATGGTCTACAGGCATCCAGAGAGTGTAGAGAGGAGCAGAAAAAAGGCAGAACTTTATTTATTAGGGACCTTTTGAGCACAGAGGTAATTTGAACTGATAGACACGTCACATCTGATGTTTTTCTACTCTGTATATATAGAAACTCGGCACTATTTCAGACAATCTCCACTTCTGGGCTTCAAGTGTTTATCTGTGCATGTCTGTATATTACAGATCCTCAACAAAAACTTAGTGGAAATCGACCCAGAGTATCTGAGCTGCTCAGCAGTGAAGCTGTTCCCCCAAGGCGTCGACGCGTGTCACTTTTTATTTCCCTTGCTGGATGTAAAGAGCCTTTGTACAGTGGATGGAAATTAGAGCAGCCTCCCACCAGTTAGTCTTTAAATGGGACTAATGCATCTGCAAAATGACTGCATTCAGATGCCGTAATATCAGCAGGATCAGCTGTTCAAGTGTGCTTCATAAAGTTTTATTCTTGCTCAGCTTTCTTCTTTTTGATTAGCCTTTTTCTCACCATTATTACTTCAGATTCTTCTAAATGTTTTGCCAGAAGAAAGTTGTGCATCTTTTTACAAGTTTTTAGAACCTGAAAACATTGTTAGTTAACAAGATACTTAACCACATTAACTTTTATTTCCACACACTTTTTGTAGGTTTATTAATAAATATCAAATTCTACAGAGATGTTCCCTGCAAAAAAAATGGGACCAGTGCCACAAAAATCTTTTTTTTTAATTTATTTATTTTTTTACATAAAACATATAGAAATGTAGAAAATTGTAGGCTTAGCTAAAATGATCGCAAATGCTTTAAAAGGAAACCAAAGGCAGAAAAAACATGAAGCGAAGAGAAATTATAATTGAAATAGATGAGGGAACAGCTGAAACATCCAACGATCAGTCCTGTTGGTGCTATAATAAATGATTGGTGTGAAGACAAGGAGCCACTGCAAAAGGTCGTATTGCTGGAAAACAACACACCTAAGGGGAAAAAGATTGTTATTTTTGGATCTACGGGCAGCACAGACCTTCACTAAATTCAAACCACAGTCCACTGGGAATCACTGTGGATCAGGCTCCATGACATGAGGATTTTTTTTTCTCCAGATTGTGATGTTGAAGCTTATTTTTTGCGTATAGCAGGTATAGTGGATCAGCTTGAAAACATCATGATACATGTTGCCTTAAACCTGAAGAAAAAGTGCTGCCAAAATGGATGTTTCAACAAGACGATGCAAGAGCATCAGTAGGCGACCAGCATCCAAGTTCTTGATCAACATTTTGGAGAGGATGATCAAATCCTCCAAGACAACTAAATGATTGTTCAATCAATCAATCAATCAAATTTTATTTGTATAGCACATTTCAGCGGCAAGGCATTTCAAAGTACTTTACATCATATCAAAAAACAGAAACATGGTGCAACATAGAATCAACAGTAAAAACAATAAAAGCAACAATAAAAACATGACATTTAGTCAAGTTCCATCATGTTTCAAGTAAAATCCTAAACAGGTTTGGGTTTTTTTGTTGAATTTGCATCCATAAAAGGTTTACCGATTACACTCTTACTGTGTTAAATGGGACCGAATACCTATTGCTATTTTTATTCCCACTCACGCTCACAATCACAGTTTAAAAACGTTAACAGCCTTTCAACGGGCTTCCGGTACGAGGCTCCGTACA
>CAEFZX010025970.1:0-21129 GCA_903066825.1 Alfaro cultratus
TAGGAGCCATTTTGGGGTCTTTACACAGACACACAAATGGAAATGAAACGGCAGGCTTCGCGCAGTCATATATCCCAGCATGCACCACGCGCTTCTTCTTCTTCTTTAGATTTTAACGGCAGCTTGCATCCATTATCGTTGCACTACTGCCATCTATTGAATCCTAATATATATACCTTAAATTCTCATAATGAGCCCAGTATTCACCCCGCGCTTCTTCTTCTACGGGGGAAAATGAAGTCGGTGGCTGCTTATCGTAGTTATGAGACCTGTTGTGGCTCAATATTGGTCCATAGATAAGGCGCATCGGATTATAAGGCGCACTGTCGGCTTTTGAGAAAACTGAAGGCTTTTAGGTGCGCCTTATAGTGCGGAAAATACGGTATTTTATATTTTTCTTCTTTTTCCTGAGTTGGGCACTATTAATCCTAAGTAGTAAATATTTCAGTTTACTCTCACTCAGTAACTTCAGTGTTGTTACATCTGAAATATTTTTTGCAGTTTCTTTAATTGTGATACAGGAACTGTTTCACTTAAACATTTAATTTCCTGAGATATTGTCAATTTATTTTCAATAAAACTGTCAAAAAGAGCTTAGGGTTTATTAGTTTTTGATTACGTTGTGTGGCTAAGTATGAACACTTATTATTTTTTTAATTTTTCAGGTTTGCATTGTAACACTATGTGTTTCTGAGCCTTGATTGAGCCGCTCTACCAATTACCTTTCCCTTGGATCCAAGCACCTGGACCTGCTGACCGGTACTGTGTCCATCTTTCCACGGAATGCCAGATCATCACAGCATGGACCAATTTTTTATTTACAGTACTCGGTTAAATTAGGATCTGGAAACTGGAGGACCAGATATGCAAAAATCTACCTGCAGACTTTATTGGCTACCCTGACACTGCAGTGATCCGGCGCTGAGCTGAGCCAGTCTTCCTCTTCTCCAGAGTGATGTGTTTTTATCACCATTAAAGGCAAACAAGTCTGATGTCTGAGTAATTGCTGTTCATTTTGCGCTCCAGGTGCAAAAAACTTTCTGAGATTTATCATTGATATTTTACAAATTTCACAAATCAATTAGAAGGTTTCACAAATGTTTTATTTATTCTGCCATTAGTCCAGAATAATCTAGTTAGGTTTAAATGTCTGGGTGTTATAGGTTTTAAAATACAACACATTAAAAATGCTCAAGATAGTGGAAAAAGTAAGTGTAATCGTTTAGCTATTTTCCGAATTAGAAGCTACATCTGGAAGCTAACTTCAGCTTCGACTGATAGCTGTTGGGTGCTATATAGATAGATGGATAGATGTATATCTGTTGACAGAATTAGTGAGTTTCTTATTCTTACATTACTAGTTCATTTAAAGGTTTAATTTGTTAAAGTGTGTGGCATAGCTAACCTTTCTTTAACCTTTACAGATGGTCTTAATTCTCCTTAGGCTGAGATACTCCTTAGTCATAAAACTTTCTCTGTTTAGGTTATGTGCTCCCCCTTCGTAGATTCCTTAGTCGTAAAACTGTCTGTGTTCTCCTAATCTTGTTATTAGTACCAGCCCCCCTTGCTCTTTGTTTGTGCTAATAAATGTCAAGCTTTGCTGCGGAGAATCAGAACGCGCGGTGAACTGAACGGCTGGCAGGGGCCAGGCTGGTTTCGGCCAGGCTGGTTTCGGCCAGGCTGGCAGACCGTGTCTTCCCCTTTTGCAAAAGGCTTGATAGAAAAACTAATAAACATTGTCTGTGGTTCTCTTTTTATGTAGGTTGAGAAAATACCTATCATCTATCTATATGTAAATGTAGATATACATCTATCTATATCTACATATATCAATCTATATATACAGTAGATATACCTATCTATATATATATAAACATCATCGCACAGATAATCAAAACACTTAACATAGCACCTTTGTAAGATTGTCCCTGTTAGCTACAAGAGGTTATGGTGAATACAAACGATTTATTAACTTACCTTTGAAGTTATTGTGAAGTTTGACACATCCAGCTTAAATCCTTTGTCGTTGTTGGAGCGTTTCAGGACGTCTGAATAATTCAAAAAGCATCATTAATAGTCCTGCACCGACCGAGGAGCCATTGTTAATATACTGTTGCCTGCGTCCCAGAAGTGGTCTATGTGGCCAAAAAAATGCTGAAGTGCTAAAACCGAGGTCCGTGGCATATAGGCTATTGATATTCTTTTTAATTGAATTTTTTGATTTGTTGTTTTTGAAACTAGTTGTGGGTTAAAATAGTGTTTCACTGGCGATGTTTTCCCGTAACATATAATTACCCAGTAATATTTTTACTTTTCCTGTCTATTTAACATCTTTTAATACAAAAACACGGTGGACCGCCTCGGCGCCCCGACCACCGGGCTTAGCAAGTTTAAACCCTGAGTAATGTTTTTAGATGGCAATATCTTTCTCACCAATATACTTACCTCTCTCCACAATAATTAAATGCTTCACTAATGAAGATTTTATCGGCACAAACCTGCACTGATGGAGCTCTAAGAAAGTAGATCACTTTGGTTTGTTTTGGAGCAAGATGGGAAGCTGTCATCGGCCAAAATTATAACTTTTGACCTAAAAAATAATTTTTAACACCTCAGAAACAAAGTAGCACAAACGAAAATGTCAACGGCACAATTTCACTAACCACTCAGACGTTTTACTGGAATTTTTTTTGCATGTAATGGGATATCGGCTTCACTTAGCTTAGCCTAAAAATATTGCATACAAACATTTATTTTAGAATTTTGATATTTTGCACATATAAATAACAACTACTAAAGGATCATTCCATAATCTGTCCTTAATCTGTGGAGACATTAACAACTTTAAAAAAATTCTCCTCTATTAACTTTCATATGGATATAATATCTATCCTTGTAAGCACTGATGCAGCTGTCTTTGATGTGCTCTGGTTCTGTCACTCTAGAGCCATTTAGGCAATGTTCTTGTAGACATGAAGCTGATTGATATAAAGGACACCTTGCCAGTGGGCTTCATCCCAATCCAGGAGACTGTCGACACTCGTAAGTCAGCAACCAGCCAATGGCATCAAAAGTCTCAAAATTATTTTGATCTTCAAATGTTTTAGTGTTGAAACTCAATGATCACAGTAACCGTATTAGTCCTTTATTACAGTGCCCTCTCTGGGACATGGGGAATTTTTTTTCCTTTTGCGTTCCCTTTCGAAACTTTTGTTTCCTCGCAATAATGTACTGATCAGTTTATGCAGCACAATTGAATACTGTAAGCCTTTTCTTACGGTGGACGCCATACTTTCTGCTTTACTATAAGGTTATGTGTAAGAGACACCAAATTTATTAGTTTATTTATTTATTTTACTGCTCATGTGTATTATAGTTCACAGGTACCCCACCCAATTTGTTTTGTTTATTATAATAAGTTAATTCATTCTTCATTGTAGCTTGTTCATTCAGAACTTGGTTGTGTGTCTGTCTTGGTGCTGATATTTCCTATATGTTATTGAATGCGACTGTTTTACGTGTGTTCCTCGAACGTGCCTTTTGCGAGGCAGTGCACCGTTTTCGCTCTGCTGAGGAGCATAGGCACCAAGTGTGACAAGCTGGGTTTTTGTATTAAGATGAATAAAACCTTTTTTTACAATCAAACACAACTCCGGATGTCATCTGTGCCTGAGCCCAGCAACATATAATGGTGAGCCAGCCAGGATAGATATTTTAAAAGGATTTTCAGCGCAAAAAACTGAGACTTTTAGAACCGTTGGCAGGTAATGGCAGAACCATTGGCAGGTAATAGTAGCATTGTGCACCGCTCAAGTAAAACTCTCTCCGAACATCGGACCTGAGATCTAAGGGATTTAAGAACAGTTTTCATCCAAGGGGCATAAGAACATTTTTGTGAGTCCCCACAATGGAACTGGAATCTCTGCGAGACAAAGTCACAGCCGGGCTTGATTAACCTCCAACAGCTGATTAAGCCATAATCAGCTGTTGGAGGTTAGTTACCAACTGAAATGCTTTGTTACAGAGAAAGAACCCACAAAAGGCAGTACTGGACGCCATCTGATGAAAGTTGTAGAAAATAAGCTGGATGAAGTAAAAGCAGCTATGGGTTCTGGGCCGACCGGAAGCTTAAGAGGAGCGTTGTGGAATTCTCCGCTTGTTCAATACAAGTAACAAATATGAAGAGCTGCAAGAAGAGATCAAAGCCATAGCGGAGAAACTCGGACTAACGGAAGCCGCTGCCAGCTTCAGGCTGAGCTCATCAGCCAAAGTACAGGAGGTGACTATTCACCTTGAGTTTCGCATCTGTGGTCAAATAGGAGGGAGCGGGCAGCGTGATCGGCTGTCCTACACTGGCCTGCTGCACTACATAGAAAATGGACTCCGCAAAGGCCACAGTGAGCTAGAAGTTATTGAAGCGGTGATGAGAGCAATCAACCCTGGTCTCAAGCTGTGTGATATGCTGGAAATAAAGACTGATTTGACGCTCCCACAGCTAAATATTTAAAGGACATTACAGAGAAGATGACACATCTGACTTGTACCAGAAACTGATTAATCGTCCCCTGGACCCAAAAGAGTCAGCTCAAGGCTTCTTATTCAGGGCCATTGAACTTAAAGACAGACTTCTATATGCATCCAAGAATGAAGAAGTGGAAGACTACAGCATGGTCCTGATAAAAACAACATTTTTAAGATCAGTGGGTAGAGGACTGCAAAATGATAACATCAAATTTCAGATCAAGACACTTTACGACCCAGATGTGACTGATGAAACACTGATTGAGAAACTTAATGAAGCTGCCAACCTCGAGACAGAGCGGCTAAATAAACTAAAGAGAAACAGCCCAAAAACAAGGATCAGCAAGCTGCTCACTGAAGATGAACCATGCAGCAGATCTCAGACCAAGAATGACAAGACAACAATTCCTGCTCCACCTGAAATGCACACCTTGGTGAACGAACTGAGGAACGAGGTTGCCAAGGTAAAGCAGATGTTCATCGCTTCCCTGAACATCAGTAAGAGGCATGCTGCAAAGAGGGGGTACCCAGGGAAGGAGGGGCTGCAGAACCTGACAGAACAACAGAAAAGGAGACGACTGCACCCATTGCTTCAAATGTGGCCAGCTGGGTCACATCTCCAGAAGATTCAGAGCTCCATGTCAGCAGCAGGAAAACATCGGAGGGCCACAGCCATGGGACCAGCAGTGACCCGGCCACCACATGAGGAGTCCTGCCTCTGCCTTTTCTGCCACCAGGAAGAAAAAGTTGACGCTCCACTCCAGGGTGTTCAGGTTGCTCAGCTGCCATGTATTGCTCCAAAGCATGTCAGACACAACACTGGCACAAACATAAGCACACATGTAATGCTGTGAGACTAGCTGAACAATATCTGGGTGAAAAAAATTAAAATTTTGACATTTCCTCAGATAAACAGGGCAAGAAATTAGTAAAACTAATTGGTAGGCGTATAATGGTGAGCTGCACTTCTGACAATCTACTAGTTGTAGCGCTGTGGGACACAGGAGCACAGGTGCACAAGCTACAGTGATAAATGACAATTGGAGGGTGGAGCGCTTACCTTTTTTCATTTAACTGGTGAGCAGCAGCTTGCAGTGAAAACAATGCTCAGGGAGGAGAGTAAAGCTTTTTCCAAAGATGAAAATGATGATTGTATTCCCAGTCTTTGCATGCACATTACTCTCAAAGATCAGACACCAGTTCAAAAGACCTACATTATCGTGCCTAAACCACTGCATCAGGAAGTAAAAACCTACCTGCAGGACTTGATAAACAGAGGGTGGGTTACAAAATCAAAGTCATCCTATTCTTCGCCGAAAGTCTGTGTGAGGAAAAAGTCAGGCGAGCTCAGAGTTTGTGTAGATTATCGAGAACTTAATCGCAAATCAGTACCTGACAGACATCCTATTCCCCGAATACAAGACATGCTAGACAGCCTTACAGGTAGCTCCTGGTTTACAGTATTGGACCAGGGAAAGGCTTATCATCAGAGGTTTATAGATGAGGACAGCCATTCACTCACAGCATTTTTACTCCATGGGGTTTATAACAATGGACTAGAATCCCATTTGGACTCAGTTCAGCCCCAGCAGAATTTCAAAGAAGCATGGAGGAGTGTTTGTGGGGTTTGCGTGATGATGTCTGCCTACCTTACCCTGATGACGATGTCTGTTCACGAACAGAGATAAACATGCAGTGAATAAATTCATTTTCTATCAGTTTTTTGCACCAAAGAATTAAGAATAAACACCGAGGCTCTTTAAATGTGTATATATTTGAAATTTTAAATTGACCTTTGTGACTGTATACAAAATAGACCAGCAAATATTGCAGTAAGCATATTGCGAGGGAACTCAAAACCTATTGCAAGGTAAGGCAATTTTTTCCCCATGTCCCCTGGGTGGCTCCGTACTTTATCACCTTTTTGTGTTTATTAGAGATTGTTTTGGTAGTGCAGGAATGCTATGTCTTTTTTGTCCCTTACAGAGGAGCAGGCCTTCAGAAAGAGGCGGCTTTGTATCAAGTTTATTCCGAGAGATTCAACAGAGGCAGCTATCTGTGACATCCGTATCTTGGGACGAACCAAACAGGCCCCTCCTCAGTATACCTTTATTGGGTGAGCAATCTGATATCAGTTGTCAACTTTTGGGCAACAGGTTATCAAAAAAAAGAAATCTGGGCTAAAGTATTGTTTACCACACAAATATTTAGACAGGATTTGTTGTATTGTAGCTGATGAGTTGTCACACTCATCAGAGTTCTGGTAGGAGTGAATGTATAAAGCTCTCTGCAACTGCAACAAACATCAACTTTATGTTTTGTTGGTGTCAATGTTTTGCATGTGCAACAGAATATCCTGCTGTTAACATTTTATAGTCATATAAAATATGAGAAACTTTGAAATTGCATAACCATTGATGGTCACATCAGGAACATTTGTAAGTTGTTTTTAGTATCCTAAAAATATCAGAAACTTTCAGAGGTGAGATCTAAAAAAAACTAGAAAATGTTCTCATTGGTGTGTTCTTATGTTTAGCTTTGACGCATTTACTGATCCTCCGTAATCGGCGTTGTAAAAATATTCTGTCCCTGAGCTGCTCCAGGTTGAATCACTAGAAAGCTACACTGTAAAAGAGCATGCTGTGACTGTCTCTGGGATAAGAAACAGGACCTGAGGGAAGTTCTTCAAATCTAATAAAATTGGTTTCAAATGTTTGTGCTGGGTTGTGCAGCAAAAATTTTCAGTTGTTCATTTTAAAGATATTAGGAAATGTTTCCAGAGGTCATGAAAAGTCAACCAACCCACCACCTTCTTCAAGTAAGACAAAATTGGTGTCAAACAACTCGACTATGTTTGTGCTGGTTTGTGCAGCAAAGATTTTCATGTTCTTCAGGGGTTTTCAGAGATCAATCACCCTTTTTGCTCCCCAGTCACATTTGCAAAAATAAATAAATTTGGTGTCAATAGACTCGGCAAAGTCTGTCCTGGTTTGTGCAGCAAAAGTTTTTGTTTGTGCCAGTTTCATTATAAAGATAATAAAAAAGTGTCCAGAGGTCATCAAAGATCAATGAAAATATATTCATGTTGGAACTGTGAATTTTAATTTAAAAATGCTTAAGCAACCAGCACAAACTTAGCTGAGTTGATTGGCACAAAATTTGTTTATTTTATGTATTTGTTTATTTTTGGAAATGTAAGCAGAGGTTGGAGATAGTCGACCTCAGATGGCCTCTGATGAGCCCTGGAAACATTTTTATTATTGTCTTTAAAATGATACTGGGAAAAACAAAAACAAATTTTTTTGCTGCATAAACTTAGTCGAGTTGATTTATACCAAATTTGTTTGAATTCATAAAAGGTGACCTTTCATGACTTCTGGAAACATTTTTTCATATCTTCGTAAAGGTAGCGGCACAAACAAAAAAATTTGCTGCACAAAACCAGCACCAATGTAGCACAAACATTTAAGACCAATTTTGTTAGATTTGAAGGTGAGTGGGGCAACTTCACTCAAGTAGAAACGGGGACAGCAACTAGAGACTTTTCAGCTTATCATTAATTAAAAATCCAAATAATGTTTGTAAAACTTGATTTCATTTCTTCATAATATGATGTAAACTTGACACAATATTGGTGCTGAAAAGTGCTATGTTCCTATCAGTTGTGATCAACCCACATTTTCATCTTTTTTCTTGCCATCGTCTTGGTGTCCCCATAGCTCTCACTCACTAAAATCAACATTTAGTTATTTAAAAAAAGGCAGCGGAAATCTGTCCATTTGGGCAAATATTTATTTTTACCAAATAGGGTTGAATTTATAACAACTGAAAAATATTCTCCTGAAAATTCAGTACCTTAGTGATTGTAATGGCAGTTGATATTTAACATATTCAACTTACCAACTGTAGACTAGTTGATTTCAATTTTTATTTTTGGTAATTGAGAGTTTTGTTGTGTGAGCTATTTAACTAGATAAGGTTTTTCTTCTGTTGTCTCTCTGTGTTCCATTTGATTGCAGGGAGCTCAACAACATGGGAATCTGGTATCGCATGGGGAACGTTGATCGTGCTCAAGACTCAACGCACACACCAACAACCAACAATGTCCAAAATGCTAACTCCTCCACTGTGCCAGTCTCAGCTGCTCCTATGCCCAAGTATGTCCAGTGAACTCAGGGTTTCTCCCAGAAAACACGCTAAGTAGGGCAGCTAAGGCAGTCCACAATGCTCCACTGTGTTTTTGTTTTGAAAATGTTACTGGCAGACAGGAAATGTAAAAATAAGATTAGGTAATTATGTGTTATTTCAAGACTTTATTTACAATACTCAAAACACTAAATATAGAGTCTTAAAAAGGCAAACATAAAAAGAATACAATTAATATAAATATTTATTTGCACTTCAGTTAAATCTTAAAAGATCTAGTTAGTCAGTGGATCTTAAATTAAGATATGCCATGGTGGTCTCTTTTAGAAGTGAAATAAATTCGAAAAAATATTACATAAAATTGACCCTGATGAGTCAGAATATTTGTATGCTTAGCTAAATATTCTTAGGGTACCAAATTCAAGTATGTATTGTATTGTATTAAATATTCTTGTGGTTTCCTAAATCCTAGAGTTTTTTTTTAAAGACATTCTGCCTACTCTACTAAAAATATTTTAAAAATCTATAATTTTCTGAAAATGAGCCCTTTTAGATCTGATGGATGTGACTGCTGACTGAACAGATAAGGCTCCAGGAATAGCTAAGCCTTGCTGTTAGCCTGGTCTGCAGCAGGCTAGCTGCACATGATAAATCACCATGGTAACTTATGTGTTACCACTTTTGTGACACTGAATCAAAGCTTAATTAAGCCAGGATATCTGGAAAATCCCGGCTTAATCTGCTCTCCGGTTTTGTGAAACAGCCCTCAGGAAGGTAAACTGCTTTGGTCATTTTTGCAGGCATATTTCCATGACCCTGCCAGCTAGCTTCAGAGGAAAGAACACCACCAGACCAGACTATGAGCACCAGAACTCCAATCTGTATGCTATCTCAGGTCTGTAAGACTTTCTTCTTTTTTTTAAAAAAAAAAAAAAAAGATATTTAGGTCCAAATTATGGCGCAGTTGGTAGCACTGTTGCCTTGCCGAAGAAGGTCCTGGGTTTGATTCCCGGCCTGGAGTCTTTCTGCATAGAGTTTGCATGTTCTCCCTGTGCATGCGTGGGTTCTCTTCGGGTTCTCCGGCTTCCTCCGACAGTCCAAAAACATGACTGTCAGGTTAATTGGTATTTCTAAATTCTCCCTAGGTGTGGGTGTGTGTGTGCATGGTTGTTTGTCCTGTCTGTCTCTGTGTTGTCCTGCGGCAGACTGGCGACCTGTCCAAGGTGACCCCGCCTCTCGCCCAGAACGTTAGCTGGAGATAGGCACCAGCACCTCCCGACCCCACTAGGGACAAGGGTGTAAGAAAATGGATGGATAAGTCCAAATTATTTTCCTGGATTAAAATGGTAACCAGAGAATAGTTTGATTTATTCCATGATTTTAGATTCTTTGTCTAGACCAGCCCTGGCCAAGGAGTTTAGCGGGGAGGCATTGGCTTCTTTTGGAGGGGCAGACTAAACAAGCTTTTACTTTGATATAAATACATAAACAAACCTGTATATAACCTTTCAAATATAATATCCATTGTTAACATGTTGCAACATGTTAACTATGGATTTATTAATACAAAACAAACAATAAGGATGTAAATAGTGACATGTATAAAATGTTGAGGAATTATGCTGAAATTTACATAAGCTTAGAGTTCTTAGAGTTCTGCTCATATGTTGCAGAACTCTAAGAATCTCATGTTTTCAAGAAGTCTATTTCTTTAGATGCAAAATCTATCTACTCAAATAAGAGTAGCAATACTAATGTTAGTCAAGTAAAAGAAAAAGGTACAGTGCAGTAAATTCACTCTTGTAACTACCTTTTTTCTCAAAAAGTTACTCAAGTAACTTTTTGAGTAATAATGTAACCAGTATTATGGACGTTTGAACATGAATAACAACAATATTAGTATCCTGTACTTGTTAACAAGCTTAACATGATATATTGGTATTAGCTAGTTATCACATATCAAACACTATCTGTATCCAGTAGCATTACTCAGCTATCAATGGTTAGTTTGGGTGGAAAAAAATAAAAACTGTGCAAAGCTCTCTGCCTTTTGCTAGTTTTCTGCCATGATTCTAATGCACCTGCACAACTCTGAACAGCAACAGCATGTTTCTGTTGCTGCAGCACAGGAGTAAAACCGGCACGAGCATCTTAGCACTCATGTTGCGTTTAAAGGTGGCTCAGAAAAACACGTTGCAACTTGTGGATTAAACTTGTACCGGCTAAAAAAAAAAGAGTGTTGTACAGAGGGCACAGATATGGGAAGTGCGGGAGCCCCTACTGTATCAAATTGAGATGGGAATGATAGAAAGTTGGCCACTCTGATAAAAAGGGGGGGAAAAAAACAGCTTCCAGTTCCTGGAGTGGGGCACAGCTGCCTTGGGGGTCGGACAATGGCCCATGCCGCCGGGCCTAGTTTAGATATACAGTTGAGGTCAGTATTCATTTGTCAATGTTGGTTTCATCAGTTTGTATTATTATGAGAGACATTTTTTTTAAATGAAAATGTTTGAGGCAGATTGTACCAAGACCAGCTGTGGAGTGTTTGACATATCAGAAAACATTCTTTAGTAATTCAATTTTGAAAAACTAAAGTCATTATATTGTATAATTTCTAGCTTGAGCCATCCCTTTGTTATGGCTGTAAAAGCTGGTGTAAGAATTCTCTCTTTTTCAGCTATGGATGGAGTGCCTTTTACGATTTCTGAGAAGTTTGCCTGCACCTCTCCTGAAGTAAGTAGTTGGAGCTGAAAGATCTCAGTGACAAGCTGATTTACGGATCCTAGATTCTGCACATCTTTAGCTGTGAACCTAAACTTGAGCTTTAAAAATGTTGTTCCAAGTTTTAGAACAGAATTTGTACAACAATGCCTACCTATGAGACTGCCACATGTCAAAACATGTTAAGAACATTATGATGTGGGGAAAATGGGAAAAGGATTGTGTGATGCTGCTGACATCTGTATTAAATTTATTGTTTAATGGATTAAAAAATATTTAGATAGGAAAGGCATGAAGTGAAATGTTGGGATAGAGCTGGTGTGTCTAACAAGCTTCCTGTGTCCTGTTCCAGCTGCAACAGGTGGATCTGATGGGCATTACTATCAAGTCTCTAGCTGAGATTGAAAAAGAGGTGAGGAAAGAAATGGTTTCTTAATTTCAGAGTGAATAAGTCTTCATTACTTATTCACTTTTCATTAGTTAAGATGCTGTACTGAAATAATGCTGTGTTCAACACTAAACTCTCATGTTTACTATTATTTAATTGTATTTATGTTAATTTTTAGCACATTTTCACATATTTCTTGACAATGATTCACAAGAAGTGTATTTAAAACAGACATCAAATACAAAATAGCAGATTAGCCTTTATGGGCAGAAACCTACAGTATATAATACAGAGACTTTTCACTTCATTTGCTTAGAGGAGTTCTTTAGTATGGAGACCCTTAGTGGACATGGGAAAAAATATATTCTGTTGAGTGTCCTTGCAAAGGTAATGCGTTCCTTCACAATAAATTAGCAAATATACCCTGGTTTATTTTATATACAGTAACAGTGATAAATGTCAGTTTAAAATTACATACATATTTAAAGAGCCTGGTGAAAACATTCTTAAGTCTACGGTGCAACAAAACATTGAAAATCGATCTACATGTTCATGTTTGTTTGTGTAAGCTTGAGATGGGGCTCCACATGAAAACAGCCCTTTATTAACCATTCAGGCTACCAACATGAAAAAGACAGTCAAAACTATCAGATGACTTTTCTACCAATACTCAAAAATAGTCCAAATAGTTTGGATGTATTTTTTCTGTCTATCCTTCTTTGGGAAAGTCGAGTCTAAATACTCATCTCTTGGTCCTTATTTATTTTATACAGTGCTTTGCAAAAATATTCGGCTTCCTTGAACTTTTCAACCTTTTGCCGTTTTTCAGTCTTCAAACACAAAGATCTAAAGTTTCTATTATTTTGTGAAGAATCAACAAGTTGGACACAATCATGAGGTGGAACGAAATTTATTGGATATTTTAAACTTTTTTAACAAATAAAAAACTGCAAAGTGGGGCGTTCAATATTATTCGGCCCACTTGCGTTAATACTTTGTAGCGCCACTTTTTGCTGCGATTACAGCTGCAAGTCGCTTGGTTTTATCTATCAGTTTTGCACATCTAGACACTGAAATTCTTGCCCATTCTCTCTAGCAAAACAGCTGGAGCTCAGTGAGGTTGGATGGAGAGCTCTTGTGAACAGCGTTTTCAGCTCTTTCCACAGATTCTTGATTGGATTCAGGTCTGAACTTTGACTTGGCCATTCTAACACCTGGATATAATTATTTTTGAACCATTCCATTGTAGGTTTTGCTTTGTGTTTGGGATCATTGTCTTGTTGGAAGATAAATCTCTGTCCCAGTCTCAGGTCTTTTGCAGACTCCAACAGGTTTTCTTCCAGAATGGTCCTGTATTTGTCTCCATCCATCTTCCCATCAATCCCTGCTGAAAAAAAAAAGGCCCAAATCATGATGCTGCCACCACCATGTTTGACAGTGGGGATGGTGTGTTCAGGGTGATGAGCTGTGTTGCTTTTATGTTTAACGTATCGTTTGCATTGTGGCCAAAAAGCCTGATTTTGCTTTCATCTGATCAGAGCACCTTCTTCCACATATTTGGTGTGGAAGAAGGGATGGCCCTCTAAACTCTCTTGGTAGATTTGCAGTGGTCTGATACTCCTTCCATTTCAATATGATCACTTGCTCAGTGCTCCTTGAGATGTTTAAAGCTTGGGAAATCTTTTTGTATCCAAATCCAGCTTTATACTTCTCCACAACAGCATCTCGGACCTGCCTGGTGTGTTCCTTGGTCTTCATGATGCTCTCTGCGCTTTAAACACAACCCTTAGACTATCACAGAGCAGGTGCATTTATACAGGGACTTGATTATACACAGGTGGATTCTGTTTGTCATCATCAGTCATTTGGGACAACATTGGATCATTCAGGGATCCTCACTGAACTTCTGGAGTGAGTTTGATGCACTGAAAGTAAAGGGGCCGAATAATATTGCACGCCCCACTTTGCAGTTTTTTATTTGTTAAAGAAGTTTAAAATATCCAATAAATTTCGTTACACCTCGCGATCGTGTCCCACTTGTTGATTCTTCACAAAATAAATAAAATTTCAGACATACATACAGACACACACACTTCTTGGAAGCAGATCTTGGAGTGTTGATGGAAATTTTGCAAACCGAAAAATTTAATCACAATTAAGAAGAACAGAATTTTACAACAGTACAGTAGAAAAACCTAAAAGGCAATGTTGTTCTAGACCGACAGAAGTAAAATGACTGCAAAATGGGGGTGATTCAAAGGCAGAAGTGGAAAAAAAAAGCCAAACTGGGCTAATATAATTTTATGTCATTTCATTTTCTGATTATAAAATTTGTATACAATACATAAAATGGTGAGGATTCAAATCTGTTAACAAAAGAGAAGTGAAACTAATGTTCAAGGTGTAACTTTAACAACTTGCTTGAGCAGTACTCATACAGAGGCAACAAGTGAAAAATCAGAGCACAGCAGCTAATCTGCCCAAAAGTCAACATGCAAGTTCCCTCTAGCTATAAAATCTGCTCCTTCATTGGGTACAGAGGCTTTCAATCTGCACCAGCTGAAGCACAACTTTTGTTTTCTGGTTTTTTTTAGTCTTTAACTTGACTTTGTATCAGATTCTACATCTGAAATCCTGAACTACATCCAAGATGCTCTTTGTACTAGAGTGAAAGGCGTCTGGCAGATGGACCTGTGTAGCCTCAGCGGACTGGTTTCAGTAGTGTGCATCTACTGCCCAGTTTTCTTCTCCTTCTGGAAACTAAAGCTTGTCCTGCGGCTAAGTTTGCGTTGCTTTTGTGCAAAGTAATCTGCCCGGGAGGTGCTGGCCCGAGACTCCAGGATGTAGTTCACCTAGCAAAAGGAAAAAAAAAAAAAAAAGATTTAGTATTTCAACTTTTTAGTCAGAAAGTTTACCTTAGACTTTGCAATTGCAGTGATTAACGGGTTAGGCATTAGCTAAAGAAATATTGTTAGAAAACCTTTGTTCCACACTAAAAGAGTAGCAGTAATTTACACACAACTTTCAATACAGCAGGGGTCTCAAACTTCAGTCCTCGAGGGTCGGTGTCCTGCAACTTTTAGATGTGCCTTTGCTGCACCACCTGAATAGAATAATTAGGTCATTATCTACACAAGGAGGAGGTAATTAAGCCATTTCATTCCAGAGTTTTGTACCTGTGGCACATCTAAAAACTGCAGGACAGTGGCCCTCAAGGACTGGAGTTTAAGACCCCTGGTCTACAATGCAGATAATCACAAAACAATGAGAGGACTCTGGAACAATTTCAGTGATGAGAATGAGGGGAAAGAACTGGATAACTGAGCTGGATAGCTGTGAACTGTTTATGTGGTTCTATAGAATGTTGATTATTGTTGAAAGGATTAATTTAAGATACTTTTTTCAGGCACTACAGAATGGAGCTATGAGTCAGGACAAAATTCCAACCTTCTGACCAAAAGGTTAGAAGGCTGGAAATTTGGGTGGGTACAAGTCAGAATACGGTCATGTTTGAATAAATCATGCAAATAATTGGGTGTGTCTTATATCAAGAGTAATATAAAAGACACAACCAGAGATGTAGTAGATTAGAGTGTATATATGGGCACACCACACAGATTACAGTACCGGAGCTGCAAAGTCACATCATTCATGTGGAACTCACCTTGAGCACAATTTCATTGACAGTAGCAGCATCAGACTCAAAGTACAGAGCCTTGTAGTCATGGTTGCTGTGATAAGTGATCTTAAAAATGGCATGACCTGTAGAACAACAGAAAACATGTTAAACAGGTCAGCAAAGCACACAAATTAACCAGTTTCTCCTTGTCATACATCATAGGTCATGCATTTGTATAATTCCAGGAAAAATAAAAAAATCAAAAATGGAAAATTAAAGAAAGAAAATCTCTTTATGATTGAGTGGTTTCATTTGTAAGAATAACACCCTAGATGAGAGGAAGTGGCATATCTAATAAAACCTTAGCTGGAAAAAACATATAAAAGCTAAGATAGTGGGCCAGAAAACAAAGAAGGCTATTGCTTCATATTGTTCTATAGTGTACAGATTGAAAAGCCACTGCCTCGAGTCTGAAAATGATATCACACTCCTGTGTTGAGTCCGTTCATGTTGAAAGTTAGAAAATCTGAGACTTTAGTTGTTGTGGAGCAACCATTAGCTGAAGAACATAAGACTGTTCTCTAGTCTGTGTGTGTATTAATGAAAGCTATAACCATAAACATCTTGTATTTATGGTTATAGCTTTATTTTATGCATGATGCTTGCATAATATTGTTACATTAGTTAACTGATTGTTGATTTATAAATGCACAAAAAGGAGTTTGCAGCTCCAACACATCCAATTATGCAACATCATTCTAATAGGGCCTCTATTCCTCTCAAAGGCAGCTTTGAGAGAGAGGAATGACAGAAAGTCATGTTCTGATATACAGAAAATGTAACTCAGACTGAATTGATTGGCTATATATCAAAAGTTTGCTTATAATTGAGTGAAATTTTTTTAGTCGAGGTATTTAAAACTCCAGTACGTAACTTTTAGAAAATATATTATTTTACATACGTATTTGTCATCATGTCATGACAGTATGGTATGAGACAGATAATCTGTGAAAAAAACAGATTATCTGTTTTTCTCTCTGCCTTCTCCCAGTGCTAACTGAAAACAACCAATCAGAGCCGGGAGTATGTCAATCACAATCTCATGTGCTGCTACTCTTCCCCACACCCCTTTCTCTCTGCTACAGCTACAGCTTTTTTCCCATTCAGAAGATCCTGTTGTGAAATCTCAGTCCAGTTAGCATAGCCACTGATGATGGCAGATAAACGGTTTTCCTGTAACGCAAAAACGTTTCTCTGCCATTCGCACCTCATGCAGAGAGTACATGAGAGTTTGACAGCGTTAAGACCCTCCTCTTGGCTCTGATTGGTTGGCTCTAACCGAAAGTGGTGCATTTCTTCAGTTGGCAATAAAAGCTCAAGGAGGAGGTAGATGAAGTCAATCGTTTCACAGATTATTAGTCTTGCAACATACTGTCATGACTGGGGGTCGCACAACTTCATATTTTTTAAAGTCGGACTCATCATGGTAAAAGTTCAGTTGACATCGACTTGTCACAGTGACGTCACAGAAACGTAGTCAAAAAGCATCTGACATATTTAATATATTTATTTTAACACCAATGTTGCATGAGGCTATGAGCAGAATTTGATTTAGGGGTCCCTCTTGTTGCTAAGAGGCACCACTAACAGCATGTCACCATGGATTTAGACATGGAATTAAACAGGAGGCCTAGTTTAATTGGCCGAGCACTCAATTACAATTGTAGTTTACTTAGATGTATTTGTGAACAAACAGCTAAAACTCAAAGATTAAACTAAGAGTATTAGATTGTAATTGTGGTAACAAAACAATATAATTATGAAGATTTTTCTTTGAACTTTTACAAAGCAAACTTGCCAGCTCCTTAATATCTTAAATTTAAATGTTAAACAATTTAAAATGTTTTCATTTAACTATGCTGAAACCATTAAATCAAATTTAATATTCTCTTAGTTCACTTTTGCCTTGGGCTGGTGCTAAATGTGATCAGCATTACATTGTGTTTTTAGACCCACTAACTGATGACTTAATTTGGATTTATCAGAAGTGCAAATAATTGCTATTTATTTTTAGTGAAAGCACTAAAAGATTAGTGCTTTCAAAGATGCATCTCTTCCTCTCCTTAGTCTGAGTTAACAAGGGAGTCAAACTTGAACAGGGTTTTTAAGATTCTATAGTTGTGGGTTTAAGTATTGTCTGCAATGTATTTCCGTAACATATAATTACCAAGTAATATTTTACATTTCCTGTCAACTTAACATCTTTTAATACAAAACCCTGGTGGACCGTCTCGGTGAACTGACCACCGGGCTTAGCAAGTTTTCTGGGGGAAACCCTGAACAAATTGGGGGGAAATTTTTTTTATAAAGGTTTCATACTGCAACTTTAAGGCCTTCAAATTAGCCAAAAAAAGGGTGAGTGAAATCAATGTTCCACTACACAAAAATACAATTGGTGGCCTTTTAGAAACATTAGGACCCAATCATTCTACTCTTTCCTTTCCATGCCTAAAGAATGCTAAGACCTTCTGATGAGATGTGAAATCATTTTGCAGTTGCAATTACACAGTTCATTTTTAAAACATTACACAATTGGAAACCATCAATTTATAAGGATGACCAGACATTGTGAGAACACTTACTGGGACTTCTCTCCTCAACAAGGTCGCAGGCACAAAGGTGGTCCGAGTCGATAGAGATGGGCTTTTGGCGAATCCAAAACTTCTGACTTGTGACAGGATCGATTTCCACTTTTTCACCTGAAATGCCTGCAGACAGTTTTGGATGGGGAAAAATATTTAAGGTAAAAAAAAGCTAATAGGGATGGGTTACATGGTAAAAACACTTATTTTTAAGTAAACATTAGGAGCGTGATTTATCCAAAGCATCTGAATAAAATCATAAAATCAAAATAAAATGTCAAAAACTCAATTAAAAGGCCAACAACTGTAGCACCACAGAGATAACGTGCCCTGTGGTAACATAAAATCTAATGGATCTGCAAGAGCACTGAAGAGCAATGTGCAATTTGTGGCCTAGAGACAATACCACAAGATAAGATACAAATTCTTTTTTTTAAAAATTATTTTACTTAGTCAACCATCAACAACAGGACATTGAACACAGGGACAAAGCAAACATGGCATTGTTTTTCTTTTTTCTTCTCTCCTCCTTCCCTCTCCCCATCCCTCGGTCCCCTTCCTTTACCTTCTTTTTGTTCTATCCCCTACCTCTCCCCTTCCATCCATACCCGGCTGCAAACAGTAGAAACAACTAAATAAATAATAAAATTATAACAGAGGAAAACAAACAAACAAAAAAAAACAAACAAAAAACAAAAAAAACACAATAAAAACAACAGCAATAATTATACAACTGAAAAACCAGGGGACCAAGACAGAGTTCAGAAATGTGGACAGCATGTAAACAAGCGTCCGCACAAACGTGGGCACACAAATCAAGACAGGACATGGGTATTTAAAACTGCACAGGTTGACAATCACTGTCAATAGCCAGTCACAAGGAACCTCTGAGGCCGCCGGGCCGGGGGGACAGGCAAACACACAGCAGAACAGCTCCTGTGTGACTTTCAAGCTCGAGGGAGGGCATCCGGTCTTTCAAAATAAGATAATAAAGGGGCCCAAGTTAAATAAAATTTTTCGATCAAACCTCTAAGACAAAATTTGATCTTCTCTAACTTAAGGAAAATGGACAGATCTTTCATCCAAAGAGAAGCCTTGGGTGGGTGTTCCGATTTCCACGCTAATAATATTCTTCTTCTGGCGAGGAGAGTTGAAAAAGCCAGTACATTTTTAAAATGATGTGTTAATGATATTCCCTCCCCTGGAGTTCCAAATATTGCCAATTCAGCACTGGGTTGGATACCTGTTTCGAAAGCTTCAGATAAGATCTGAAAAATTGTGGACCAGTAGTTACACAGTTTGTTACAGGTCCAGAACATGTGAGTTAGATTTGCCTTGGCTATGTGGCACCGAGCACAGGTTTCACTGACTGTAGAATAAATCCTTGAGAGTCTGGCTCTACTGTAATGAATCCTATAAAGAACCTTGAACTGAATTAGTCCAAGTCGAGCACATGATGTTGACCTATTTACTCTACGTAATGCGTGATTTCAAGTTTCATCAGAGATGTGTATTCCAAGTTCTTCTGACCATTCTGCTCTGATCTCATTGAGCTTCACTGCATTGAATGATGAGATGCTATTATAAATTTTGGAGATAAGGCCCCTACATTGTGTTGGAGTTTGCAAAATTATGTCTATACCTCCCTTTGGGGGTTAGTTGGGAAAGCAGGGACTAATGTTACGAACAAAGTCACGAATCTGGAGATATCGAAATAGGGAGGAATGCTGTAAACTAAATTTAGAGGAGATAGCATCAAAGGTAGCAAAAATGCCATCTATATATCGGTCACTAAATTTACTTAAGCCTGCTCTCCACCAATGGGCAAAGACAGGATCTAATAAGGATGGCAGGAAAACATGGTTATCACATATGGGACTGTAGATAGAGACGTTTGTCATATTGAAGTGTTGTCTAAATTGTGACCATATTTTTAGGGTGGAGATTACAACGGGGCATGAAGAATGTTGCTTAGGAGAGAGAGGAAGCTTTGAGGTAACTAATGCAGGGAATGATGATGGCTTACATGCATTCAGTTCTAATTGGCATCAGTCAACATCTGGCTGTTGGAGTAAACAGACTACTTTTTGTAGGTTTGCTGCCCAGTAATAATATAACAGGTTAGGTAGAGCCATACCCCCCTCTTCCTTGTGTCTCTGAAGGAAATGCCTACTGATTCTAGGGTTGGTCAACTCATTCTAACATCCAAACTCCCTACAAGCAACATACTGCCCTAATGACCTCTGTTCACGTCAGCTCAGCAAATAAAAACAGCCCCGTTATATATATTAGCTTGTGCAAGACAGCATGCTGTGGACGTTGCAGATCTGCTGTGATGCAGATGTTTGTTTATATCAACAATGCAGACATGCCTGCTGCTGTGAAACTCCTGTCTGCAAACTGATCATTGTTTGTCAAAAAGCACAGAACATTTATTGTGATTTATTGTGTCATCTGTATGTTACACCGAAATTGTTCTCTGACGTATACTTGAAAAAAGTTAACCAGTCAAAAACCAACCAGGCATGATTAAAAGACTTGTAACATATCCAGACATGAGATGTGATGGGTTATTTGAGAACAACTGGAAAGCTTTAAATGAAAGTAAAATATATTAAACAGTCCTGGATAATTAGATCTATTGAACCAGGTTCTGGTTCTGCAGGAGGTTTCTTCCTGTTAAAGGGAGTTTTTCCTCTCCACTGTTGCTACATGCTTGGTATGAGGGTTTGCTCTAGACCAGTGGTCCAAAAACTACGGCCCGCGGGCCGGATTCGGCCCGCCTCCACATTTGGTCCGGCCCCCTGAACAATACCAGAGAGTATTTTAATATGCTACTTTTTTCCTACACTTTGAACCATGCGGTTTATAGCCCGGTGCAGCTTTTCTGTGTATTTTTCTTCAACCGCCAGGGGGCGCTTTAGCAGGAAGTGAATCATTGGTAGTCAAAATTGGAAATCGAAGAAGAAAGTGCTAATTTTCGGCCTGCTGCTAGCATGTGCTAGGAGCAGCACGACGGAGAAATTTCTTCAAACTCATATGATGCAGCTTTTAAGTTGAGGGCCATCGATCCGGCAGTACAGGAGGGAAAT
>CAEFZX010025972.1:0-97664 GCA_903066825.1 Alfaro cultratus
AGTATTCAATGAGAATATTTCATTCATTCAGATCTAGGATGTGTTATTTGAGTGTTCCCTTTATTTTTTTGAGCAGTGTAGATATATAGATATATAGATATATATCTATATATCTATATATATACACTCTGAGAGTGTTCTTTCAGTAAATGGTCAAACTCTTGTAATCAAATCAATTTTTGCCTGAGATGTGTTTTGCTGCCATCTTGTGGACAGATTATAGAAGTGCATTAACTACACTTACTATCAGGTCTGTATTTTACATTCACCCTGTTAACATTTTTGATTTAAAGAGCTTCAGTATATTTTATGTGGCTAAAGATTAAAGTGCTGCTACCAGATATTTTTTTAAATTGGATTCTGTTCTGTAGAAAAACTGTTTTCCCTGAAATGCAACAACGGCGTGGTAATGCCACTGTAGATCTGGAAAAATTTAGTATGATTTCCGCCAAAAAACTGAAATTTTCCAGAGAAAAAGTAAATTTTGTTTGAGAATTTTTTTCCAGAAAAAAACAAGATTCGTTTTTATTTCAAAGATCAAAAATTCCATAAAAAAAGTTTAATCTCAGAAAATTTCTATAAAAAACGAGGACATTTTTGAGCTTCAACGGTAAAATAATTCAGAGGAGAAAAAAACTCCAAAAAAATTTAGAATAACCTCAGAAATGTTCTAGAAAAAAGTGTAAATCAGAAAATTATTAATCTGAAAATTTCACTTTTTTTTTTAACTTTTGAAATGTCCTTTTTTTGAAAATAATCTCAAAATATTGGAGATTTTTTTCCCCCCCCACTTTTGTAATCCAGAAGTCTAATTTTTTTTTTCTACACAATTTCTGAAACTAATCTCAAAATTTCTGATTTCTTTTTCTCAGAAATGTGGAACTTCTGACACTCAGACATTTCTTTATGTTTTTCCAGAAATATTCAGAGATTGATCTAAAAATTTCTGAGTTGTTTTTCTTGCAAATTTCCGACCTTTGGAACTCAAAACTTACCTGATGTTTTCTAGAAAATGTCTTGCATTTTAAAAATTCAAAGATTTATCTTGGAAAATTTCGACTTTTGGTGCTCAGATGTGTCCTTTTTTTCTAGAAACTTTTTTAGATTAATCTCACAGTATCTCAGTGGTTGTGGCAGAAACGTTCTCTTTTTATCTACAATGACCCTAATACGCCGCCGTAGATCCTTATCAAAGCTAAAATGGGACTTTTACTCGAGCCAACATGAGGTCGAGTCTCCTGCAAAGCGTCTGACCCGCGGGTGTAAAGTTACGACGCTCTCCGCCTAGGACACACCTCCAGAGGGAGTTTCCTGGGAGCCGAGCTGGAGCCTCCTGCTGCTGCTGCAGAAAGCTCCACTCGGAGAGGTCGCTCTGCAGGTCCGCAGTTCCTGCAGCTCCGGACGGGGAAAGCGCCCGGAATGGGCCACTTTTTACGCGCGGCTGCCCTCCTGGCCTTCGTGGTCCTGTCTGTCCTGGTGTCACTCCTCATTACGAGCATGAAGCAGTTTGGCTCTCGATCAACGCGCCTTTTCAACCCCACCGATCCGGAGGAGCTGCGCAGGGGACTGGATGTCCAACTCCGGGAGAGACGGAAAGAAATCCTCCCGCTGCTCCTACCTCATGATGATGATGATGAGAAAGACGGAGTTTTGGAAAACGTTCAGCACTCCTCCGACTCAGTTTTGGATCTCAGTTTGTGGAATGAGGTCACGCTTGGCACCGGGAAGGCGCACCGGGATCAGATGGGCTGCGAGTCCTTAGTGGATGTGCGGGCGGTGGAGGTGCTTGGGTCGGGATATACCAAGCTGGTGGTGAAGGCGAATGTGGCCGGAGGTCAGGCCGTGGCGCTGAAGATGGTCAACGAGCAAGGCGTCGACATGAGAAAGTGTGTGAAGGAGTTTAAGGACGCGCAGGGCTGCCGGGAGCTGGTCTCCTTCAAGCTGCAGAAAGAATTGCTGCTGCTGCAGAGACTGCGCCATCCCAACGTCATCAAGGTGAAAAAAATTGATCCTAATCACCCAGAGTTGGGGAGTAACTAGTTACTTTTACTTGAGCTACTTTATTATGAAGAATTGTTACTCTTACGCTGCAAAAACGCAAATTTTTACCAAGTATTTTTGGTCTAGTTTCTAGTGAAGATATCTTAGTACACTTGAAATAATTAAAAAGCTCTCACTAGTAACTTTTCAACAAAAGTAGGAGCTTATTTTAAGTCGATAATTCTTTAATAGTGATGAAAAAGTACTAGCTCAACTGGTGGATTATTTAACTTATAACTTGACATTTTTCCCTTGCTTTAAGTAAAATAATCTGTAGTAGAACTAGAACTTTCTCATTAATATCAAGAAATAATTGATTTCAAACAACCTCTATTATCTTACTGAAAAGTTATGTGTAAGTTAGTTTTGTCTTATTTCAATTGTACTAACATATTTACTCTGTACTTGGTGTACTCAAGATAGAGTGCACTGCAAAAACTCAAAATCCTACTAAGTGGTTTTGGTTTCTAGCTCAAATATCTGAAATAAAACTAAACTAACTTACAAGTAACTTTTTAGCAAGTATGAACTTGTTTTAAGTAAATAATGCCTCAATATTGCTTTGGAAAAAGCAATATTGAGGCACTTATAGCATGTGAAAAATGTATTGTTATAAGTGAAATGATCTTCCTGTGGAACTAGAACTTTTTCATCAATATTGAGGAATTATTAACTTAAAACAAACTCATACGTCTTGCTGAAAAGTTACTTGTAAGTTGGTTTTGTCTTATTTCTAGTGTGATAGGATATTTGCAAAAGAAAGCAGTTAAAAAATAAACTTGTGTTTTTGAGTAAAGTTACTCCAGTTACTCAGTGTACTTATATAAAGTTTATGGATACTTGAACAAGCTTGTTGAAGGAAACTGGTTTGGGGGACAATTGAATTATTTCCATGTAACTTTATATTTTGATCTGTCTGATTATGTACTGTTAAAATATTAAATTATTGATAAGTTACTCAGTACTTGATTAGACTTTTAACCAAATACTCTTGAGTAATTTCTTGGATGGCTACATTTTAATTTTACTTGAGTAAAAATTTGTTGAAGTATTGCTTGAGTACAAGTTTTGGGTACTTTACCCACCTCTGTAGTCACCATGTTTTACTGCATATTTACAGAAAAACTAGTAAAGTAAGAGAAAAAAAAAGTATTTGGTTAAAGTCTACTTAAGTTCGGAGCAACAGATCAACACATTAGTGGACTAAAATATAAAGTTATATGCACATTTTGATATTTTTATGACAAAAATGACAACATTTTCTATAAATAACAAAATCAGGTAAAAAAAAAATTCCCAAATCAGTTTCTTTCAATATTTAACTTAGGAAACTTTAACAAAAACTGCAGGTGTGTGTCTGTGTCTGGTGAGTTTTTGGTTAAAACATGTTAGAGAATACAAAAATGTTACTTAAAAGTAGCAATATTTCATAATAAAATTACTCAAGTAAAAGTAAATAGTACAGTGCAGTAAAAATACTCCTAATTTTGCCAAAAAGTTACTCAAGTAAATGCAACAAGTTACTACCCATCTCTGAGTAAATACAATTTAAAAAAAACATCATGTTAATGCATTTAAAAGCTAAAAATAATCTTCTAATCCAACATGTGACAGTGAAATCGCATTAAATGCAGAAAAATGGTCATTCAGTTAAAATGACTTGATTGAGCCGTCACACACATGCGGAGACAATCGTTTGGGTTTGCTTCTATATTGAGCCATAATAGTCTGAGTGAGTCAGATGGAGTCAGGACAGAGGAGCATTGTGCCTCCTGCCAAAACTGGACGCAGAGGTCAGAGGAAGGTCAGCAAATTTAATTTAATTAGACGGGAAGGCCCTGCAGAGGCAGGCAGACTTTCCATCCAACACTGAGACAAAGGAAAATCTGAGCAGTGGGACAGGAACCATGGAAAGTCAGGATTAGATCCAGAAATCTCCCCTTTCCACAGCTTCTGAACGCCACATACCATCATTTAATACGTAGAGCTGGTAGTAACTAGTTACATTTACTCAGTTACATGCCCAGAGTGACCCAATTCCGACTTTCTTGCCTTATACGACCTGTATCTGACCTTTTCATAACAGTCTGAACAAGTCAGATGGGATTTTCTCCAATGCGACTCGGGTCACTTGGATTTCAGATCGTTTCAAATGTGACCTGAATCCTAACAGTCCTGAACGTCGTTGATACTCGACAAACGTCACTACCCTGCGTCCTGATAGGCGCAAGCGGGAAGAAAAACAACAAACATGGCGGACGGTAACGAGGATTAAGTTGTTAATGTGCTGCAACTTCAAAATCGTAAGATATGCTACACCGTTAGCATCCATGTTTACTTCCGGCAACACGGAGCGCTTCTTCTTCTTCTTCTTTATGGCGGTTGGGAACACGCTCTAACACTGAGCGCCCTCTACTGCGCATGCGGGACACTTTCTGACCGTTTGCAGTTCACATACAAGTCGCATATATTTGGAAGTGTGAACGATCACGCCAACAAGAATCCGATTTGACAAAAAATCGGAATTCGGTCACTTCAGACTGCAGTGTGAACATAGACTAACTTGAGTAACTTTACCTTTAGGAGTGTTTTTTACTACGCTGTACTTTTTACTTTTGCTTGAGTAATTTAACTGTGACCTATTGGTACTCTTGCTTGAGTAAAATTTCTGTGTCAAACTGAAGGCTCGGGGGCCAAATCCGGCCCACCATAACATTGTATGTGGCTCACATAAATACAACCCTGAAGATAACTGTTGCATGCGCTTAAATTATATTTTAACAATGAAGTCAAAGCAGTTTTCATATGTATATTGGCAAATTACATCAATGTGAAATGAAGTTCAACATTATTTAACTTTAAGAAGCACTCAAGTGCAGAGGCAGCTATGTATTTATATTTTAACGGTTTGTTAATGGGTTATTTACATGAATTAGTTTCGTTTTTTTGGTCCTTAAAATACCAAAATTTCCACATAACTTTAGATTTTGGTCCATCTGATTATGTAATATTTAAATATTAAATGATTGATGTTTTGATCAATTACTTAGCCTTTTTACCAAATACTTTTTTACTTTTGAAGTTTTTCTTCTCTTATTTGAGAAAAATTTCTGGATTTTCTACCCACTGAATGAAAAACAAACATGTTTTAACCAAAAAAATCAATAGAAACTGACACAAAGTTTCTGTTAAAGTCTTACATTGAAAGAAACTGCTTTATTTGGAAAATTTCTCTTTTGCCTGATTGTTAATTTTTTGTTGCTTTTATAAACTGTTGTAATTTTTGTCCTGGTAATGCCAAAATTTCCACTGAACTTTATACTTTAGTCCATCTGATGATGTAATTTTTAAATATTAAATGATGTTTTGATCAGTTACTCAGTACTTTTTTAAGCAGCTCTACTCTACTTGAGTGCAGTTTTTGGGTTTTCTACGACGTGTGTATTTACTGCGCTGTTATTTCTTCCTCTGCAGCTGAAGGGCCACTGTTCAGGAGTCCTAGTAGGAGGAGGAGGAGTGGAAAGAGGAAGAGTCGCTGTCATTCTGGAGCAGGGGACTCCTCTCCAGATGATCCAGCTGCTCCAGACTCCCTGGGAGGACAGATTCAGGGTAAACAGCAGCTTCTTCTCTTTTCTTTAGCTCTTCATTCAGGTCTGATTTCTGTAATGAACAATTGTTTTATTAATCAGTTTTTTGGACAGTTTATCGGATTTAAAAAATTGCCACATTCTACAGATTTTTTATTTAACCACATAATAAAATTTATTTTATAAGAAACTAAACATTTTAATGCTTAAAAAGTTTAATAGCATTCTTTTAGTGAACTCTTGATCATCTGCAACTAAAAAATATACTTCTAACATCATCATGTGACAAAATCTGACTATAAATTTAGATTAGCAGATTAATAATTGGATTGCAGAAGACGCTAAGTGGGAGATTTTTACAAGTGAAGCTTAAACTAACCTATTTGACAGTTTTGGGTAGAATGTGTTTACAGACAAAAATGTTTTGTTTTCTTTATCTTAAAGACAAAATGTATATACGTTTTATACAGTTTTGTCTTAAGTTGCCATGTTTTGCGTTTGTATACTCCAGTTAAAGCTGCAGTATGTAACTTTTCTAACAAAATAATGGTCATAATCTGTGAAATAATCCAGCTCCTTTGTCTTTTTCTAACTAAAAACAACCAATGGAGCACAGGAGGCGGTTCTTAGCGCTGTCAATCACCCTTCACCTCCGTACTCTCTGCTACCTGCAGCTAGCATAGCCTGTCGTAAATGCTAATGTTATTTAGCATAGCGGCGGATAAATGGATTTCCTGTAACTGTAGGTTGTTTTTCCGGCATAAGCACATTTAGCAGCGAGTACATGAGGATGATTGACAGTGACCCTCCTCCTGGCTCTGATTGGTTCTTTTCAGACAGAAATAGCAGCTCTGAGTGGAAGTGGAATAAACTGATGACATAATGATAGTTTTAGCAAATATGTAAAAAAAAAACATATTTTTTAATAAAAGTTAAATGCTGCACCTTTAAATGCAAAATGTTTTCATTTTTGTGCAGTTTGGGCAAAATTACTGCTCTGACTATTGTTTTTTTCAGCGAATGGCCTTTTTTGTGGCTGTAATTTCTATTTAACGATGAATGATTATTTAACTTATCGATTAATCACAATTAAACCGATTAATCTTTTCAGCTGTAGACTTCTTCCTCTCCAGGGAATATAATCTGAACAAGCTGAGGTGTGGGATTGTTTGACAGACAGAATCGGTGGGTGGTGGACTGAAAATACGAGCGATTATCTCAGCTGTGGCTCTTTTTCTGCTGCATCGCCTGAATTTTGGGTCATGATACCCCTGGCAGGCCGGCCGGGCCCCTGCAGGGTGCATCACTCTCAGGGTGTACGGTTTCACCTTTTTCTGCTCTGCCCTGATTCCACCGCGTGGCGTTCAAGGAACTCCCGACGTTACACAACCCTGTTCGCAGCCTGACAGAAGCTAGCTATAAACGTTTAAGCAGTTGTTGAATCTGATTAAATTTTATCCTTGTATAATTGATTCTCTCATTTCTGGAATTTGTCAGGTTTCTGTTTAAATAGTGACATTTTGTGACAAAATAAACAAAATGAAAACAAATCAGCTGCTCTGAAAAAGTTTGATTATATTATAATGAATCGGCCACAGGAAAAAAAAATCCTAATTATAAAAAAAGGAATTATATTTTTCTTATTGAAATGTTTGTTTTTATATATTTAGATGTTGTGTTTACTTAGATAATTAGTTGTAGGAAAAAACATACGTATTGTATTCAGAATTGTTTGCAAATTAAAACATAATCACAAACAAAGGTATTTTTATCCTAAATACAAAATCTACATTTACATATTTCACAGTTTTGGCTCTGAATATGTGTTTTTTTAAGCAAACAGTCTTTTTGATTCTGTATTTTCATCAATATTAAGAAATAATTTACTGAAAACAACCTCCTATACTGCTGAAAAGTTACTTTTAAGTTAGTTTGGTCCCACTTCAAGTGCATTAAAATATTTGAGTTAGAAACTAAGCAAAAATACTTGGTAAGATTTTGTTTTTGCTGTGTAAGAGTAGCAATAATTCATAATAAAATTACTCAAGTAAATGTAACTAGTTACTGCAAAACTCTGTTATGATAACAAATTTTTCTGGATCATAAATTGTCCCAGAACTTATTGTCGCGATAAACGATAAAATTGCTGTTTTGAGACCATTTTCACATAATATAATGGTAATAATGTTGGAATACATTCTTAAAAGATCAATAAACATTTAACACTGGAACTGTAAGACATTTTAAATATTCAAAATAAATAAACAAAACAAGGGAAACAACAAATAAAATGAATTATGAAGTCTCAAAAAAAGGTCTAGTTGAGACCAAAACACCAAACTGAAGACTTTTATCATCCAGTTTTTGTTTGTAAAAAAGAGAGAAAAGAGAAAAACAATAAATCATTAAAACTAAAATTGATTGAGTTTGTTTTAATTTATCATGTGATTAGTAAATTTATTATGACAGGTCTACCTAACTCAGCTTTTCACAGAGAGTTAAGTTAGTTTGGAGAAAGAAAAAAGCCCATAAATTTGTAGAGAGGAAAATGATTCTCACAGCTCCCTACATGAGTTTTCCTGTAATGTGGTTTTCATGTCGTTATCCAGTAGCTGTAGGGTAATAATTCAGCGCCTGAACTGATCAGGTTTTGGCATGTCTGGATCTCAGGTGTGTCTGGATCTGGTCCGGCTGCTGCACTTCCTGTCCCGCTCTCCTCTGGGCTCCGTGGGGCTGCTGGACTTCCAGCCGCGGCAGTTCGTCACCGTCTCCGGCCAGCTGAAGCTCACCGACCTGGACGACGTCAGCGCCGGGGAGATCGCCTGCTGGACGGACGCCGACTGCACGCTCAAGTTCCCGCACAGGAACTTCACCGTGCCCTGCTCGACTCGGGGCGTGTGCGACGGCCTGAACGAGAAGAGGAACATTTACAACGCCTACAGGTACGAAAAGAAGAAGAAGAAGTGACAGCTTTACAGCGTGATGGATGTGCTTTGGATGGGTGGGACTAAAACACTGGTTACACTGACAACTAAAATAATGACACAAACGATAAAGATACATCTGGAAATATGGCTGGAAAAAAAATGTGTTTCCCTTTAAACTGGTTTCTGACGCACTGCAAAAACACTAAATCGTACCAACTGTCTTTAGTCTAATTTTTAGTGCAAATATATTAGTACACTTAAACTTAAAAGTAACTTTTCAGAAAGATATACAAGCTTTTTTAACTAAATTATTCTTGAATAGTGATTAAAAAAGGTTTGCACTGCAAAAACATAAAATTTTACTAAGTATTTTTAGTCTAGTTTTTAGTGTAAATATCTTAGTACACTTGAAATAAGAAAACATAACTTGTAAGTAACTTTTCAGCAAGATATAGGAGATTGTTTAAAGTTAATAATTTCATAGTATTAGTGAAAAAATACTAGTTACATTAGCAGATTATTTCACTTATAACATGGGAAAAATGTGTTGTTATATGTTAAATAATCTGCCTGTGAAGTTAGTACATTTTAAAGAAATTATTTACTTAATATAAGCTCCTATATCCTGCTGAAAAGTTAATTATTGTTTAGTTTTATATTATTTCAAGTTTAATGAGATATTTGCACTAGAAACTAGACCAAAATACTTGGTAAGATTTTGTGTTTTTGTTTTTTTTTATTCTATATTCAAGAATTTTGTGTTTCTGTTTTTCTGCTCTACAGAAAAAACGGAAATGTTAAGTAAAATTGACTTTCAGTTTTTACAAGTTTTATAAATGGCAAGAGCTGCAATTTGTCAATATAGCAATAAACTGGTGGATAAATGTTTACGCTACACTATGAAAACACAAAACCGTACCAAGTTATTTTGTCCAGTTTCTTGTCCAAATATTTTAGTTCACATGAAATAAAACAAAACTAACTTACAGGTAACTTTTTAGCAACAAATAGGAGACTGTTTTTGTTCGTTATATAAAGTTCCACTGGTACATTATTCCATTCATAACATAGAAAAAATGTTTTGGTGTAAGTTAATCAAAAGACAAATACCACAGGAACTAGTATTTAAAAAAGATATATAAATAACAAATTATTGACTTAAAACTAGCTTCTAGCTGAAAAGTTACTTTTAAGTTAGTTTTGTCTTGTACTGAGAAACCAGACAAAAATACTTCAGATTTTGTGTTTTTGCAGTGCAGCTTTACGCTTCATGAAAAGTCGTGTTCACGGTGTTTTTCTGTCTCGTTTTACTACGCTGCAGGTTTTTTTTCACCTACCTGCTGCCTCACCAGGCCCCTCCCGGCCTCACACACCTGGTCGACCACATCATGAACACCACAGGTGAGGACGGCACACACACCGACATGAGTAACTATCAGAGATCAGAGAGCGAATCTTTCCATCACCGCCGTCGTGTGACGACATGCCCCTCAGGCAGGGCGGCGAAACGTTTTGTAACATCCTCAAACAAAGGAGAACTTTAAAAAAATCACAAAGTTTAATTTAGAAAATAGTTTTCATGTTCAAGAATAAACTTGTAAAGTATTTTTTGTCAAGTTTCTAGTGCAAATATCTTACATCGTGAAATAAGACAAAACTTTTAGACTAAAATGAAGTCGTAACATTTTGAGAATAAAGTTGTAATAATACCAGAATAAAGTTGTAAATAATATCAGAATAAAGTTGTAAATAATACCAGAATAAAGTTGCAATATTACCAGAATAAAGTTGTAATAATACCAGAATAAAGTTGTAATTTTACCAGAATAAAGTTGTAAATAATATCAGAATAAAGTTGTAATAATACCAGAATAAAGTTGTAAATAATATCAAAATAAAGTTGTAAATATTACCAGAATATTACCAGAATAAAGTTGTACATATTATAACTTTATTCTCGTAATTTAATTTTTAATTTTTTTAGCTTATTATCTGGCATTTGTGTGGCAAAAAGCCTCCATCTACATCAACAGCTTGCGCTGGTGGGACTAATTCGCTTCATTCAATGTCCGCACAAATTCCATCTAGTGTCCACAAATGGCCCTCGACCCACACTTTGAACACTCTTACTTTAAGTTTTTCCATTTTTTTTTAACTTAATGAGCGCAACAAGCGTGATACTCCTCTGAAACAAATGCTATGTTAAAATTGTGAAGCTAAATCAGTCCTGATGAGAAATGTGACGATGCAGATCAGACTGGATTCATTTTGTTTCTCCAGGGGAGCTGAAAGCCGACATCAATCAGACTCTGCTGGCCTTTGAACACATCCTCCTCCTGTACAAATCGGGCCTCCACCTGGACAACCTGCACCCTTCAGCCCTGAGAGGTAAGAGCTGTGGGAATGAAGCCGGCTCTTCACACACAATCTGCACTTCTGTTTTCATTTTATAAGCTGGAGAAAAATGAAAGCCGCTTGTTTCTCCCGCTCTGGCTTTTTCTGACTGCTTTATTAGGCAGCTGGAGCGAGAGGACGAGAAAAACAAAGTGGAATTGATCCTGAACTCTGTATTCACCCCCACAACCACAAACTTTATATCAATAGGATTTTATATGCTGGATTATAGTGCCTAGTGGTGAAGAGGGAGGGAAATTATAGCTTTCTTTACTAATAAAATCTGTGGTGTGTATTTGCCAGCTTTGCACAACAAGACACTAATTTTGCAACATTTTGGATCGAGAGTCTTTAGCTGCATTTCCAGACTAGAGCAAATGAAAAAAGCGAAATTAAATTAGCTTAATGGAAACATACCAATTTCTGAAAACAAAATCTGATTTTTCATTTAAATTGAAATGGAAGCACGTTTTTTGCATCACAAGAGTCACATGATCAACAACCGGGTTTTACTACTGGCGGAAACGACAAAGAAGATGACAGGAAGTGGTAGGACACGTGTCAAACTCGAGGCCCGGGGGCCAAATCTGGCTCGCCGTAGCTTTTTATGTGGCCCTCTAGACTCCAAATTACGTCAATAAATCTCTCCAGGTTTTCACAAAATTCACACAAAATCACAGATCCCCACATTTTAGCCTAATTTTTAATGCACATTTTACTCAAAATTGGCTAAAAACATTAAGTCACTTCTGCCTCAGCCTTACTTGATGTCAAGTTATAGTCCATGACCATTATGGCGATTAATGAAAAGTCACATTTAAACATCATATATTAATGCAAATACCGTGAAAAATCATTACAAATATTTCTAAATTAGGTTGTGGTTAATTGCACAAAACCACAAAAACAATCATGAAACCCAGGAGGGGCTGATCAGTGTGAAAAGATCGTAGTAAATGAAATAATCTGCTAGAGGAATTTTAAGAAACACTTATTGAATGCTGAAACAGATATTTATTGATATCTTAACAGTTTAATGGGTTTTTGCAATACATTTTGGTGCAACTGGCCCTTTAAGAACATTGCATGAACAAACGTTTTCACCTGTGATTTAATTTGTGTTTATTTAATTGTGAAATTGTTTTTTTTTTCTCCAACATTTGTAATGGAAACGCAGCTTCTGTGATCATCTGTTTTTTAATCTCAGTTGAATTTACACTGCAAAAGCACCAAATACAACCAAGAATTTTTTCTAGTGCAAATATCTTATTATACTTGAAATAAGAGAAAAGTAACTTATAAGTAACTTTTTAGCAAGATATGGGAGGTAAATAATTTATTAATATTGATTAGAAAGTACTAATTCCACAGATTATTTCACTTATATTGTGGTAAAAATGTCTTATTAATAAGTTAAATAATCAGCCAATAGAATTATTATTATCAATGTTATTGGCTCTAAACAAACTCCTACATCTTCCTGAAAAGTTTCTTGTTTTATTTCAAGTGTACTAAGATATTTGCACTAGAAACTAGACTAAAAAATACTTGGTGAGATTTTGTGTTTTTGCAGTTTAGGCCTTTTTTTAATCTATATTCAAGAATTATTTACTTTAAAAAGCCCCTATATGTTGCTGAAAAGTTAATTTTAAGTTGGTTTTGCCTTGTTTTTGCGGTATAGGTCTGAACTTTGACCTTTTGATCCAAACATTTTTGCCTTTTTTGGTTCATCGTCCTGCTGAAAACGAACCTCCAATCTTGCCTTTTGACATATTTTCCTCCTAAATTTAGCAAAATTCATCTTCAGCTCAACTCTAACCAGCTGAATGTAAAGACATGTTGCAAAATATTTTTTATTAGTGCCACTTGTTAGTCTGTCACATGAAATCCTAGTAAAAAGGAGAGTGAATACTTGTGCAGAAACGTTTCATTTCTTCCATAAAAACAATACTAGACACAACGTAAACTTCTTCCATATAAGCTCAGAGAAGCCCTTCACTTTCCCTCTCCCCTCCCCGCCTCTCCTCTCGGCCGTATGAATATTAATAACAGAATGACTGGCTGCGTTCCTGTGGGGAGATTTTTTCCGTCCCCCAGATGCTGGGCTGTTTATATAGCAGCGCTTTGTGAATTTAATCACAGGTCCGGGGTAAAAGAGAGGCCTGGTTACGGAGAGAGGCAGCCAGCAAAGGGAGGGAACGTTTCTGCTTAGCGAGGAGGTGCCAGGAGTCGACTGCTGCCGCCGAGCGAGCGAGCGAGCGAGCGAGCGATAAGGCTCGAGAAATGTCTCTGTTTATTATAAACGCATTCTGCAGATTCTGCTGCAACCTTCCCTGGTTTTAGGTTTTTATTATAACCTGTTAGTCGAGGTCAGATTCAAAGTTCAGACTGGATTAGCATGACTGCAACATTTTACCAAGTATTTTTGGTGTAAATATCTTAACCTAAAATAAGACAAAATTAACATAAAAGTGAATTTTTAGCAAGACTTAAGAACTTGTTTTAAGTCAATAATTCCTTAATATTCATAACAAAGTACTAATTCTACTGGCAGATTATTTCATTTATAACATGGGGAAAATATCTTGTAATAAGTGAAATAATCTGCTAGAAGAATTAAAACTTTATAGGAGTTTCACTATATTTATTTTGAGCGGAAACCTAAGTAACATTTACTAAAGTAACTTTTGGGGGGAAAAAAGACTTGTAGTATCATGTTTACTTGAGTAGTTTGATTACGAAGTATCACTTCTTATATTTAAGTAAAATTTCTGGATATTCTGCTGACTGTGAGCAATTTCACTGCAAAAACACAAAATCCTACCAAGTAATTTTGGTCTATTTTCCACTGCAAACATCTTAGTTCACTTGAAAAAAGACTAAACTAACTTACAAATAACTTTTCAGCAAGATATGAGTTTAAGTGAGTAATTCCTTAGTACGTTTAAAAGTAAATACTACTTCCACTGGTAAATTATTTTATTTAAACAAGGGAAAATGTTTTAAGTGAAATAATCTGCTAGTAGATCTAGAACATTTTCATCATTACTAAGGTATTATAAACTCCTATGTCTTGATAAAAAGCTACTAATGAGTTAGTTTTGTCTTATTTCAAGTGAAATAAACATTTCCGTTAAAAACTAGACCAAAATTACTTGGTAAGATTTAGTTTTTGCAGTGAGAAATAAGCCTAACTTTCCACCACTGCCATGTTTTTCTAGTTTTGTTTTTTTTATTTGATTTATCAAACGCATGAGAAAACCTAAAGTAGCTCAGCCTCATTTCTGGTTAGAATAAGCGGCCGACGTGTGAGTTATGGTTAGGTTAAGCTCCGGCTTAGTCTTGAATTTGTTTTGGTTTTGCTTTGTGTCAGTGGAATGTCCCTGGAAGGGAAAAGAATCCACAAGCTCGAATGTGTGAGAGGGAAAAAAGATACTCATCAGACCTCCAGTCTTAATTTAAAATTGCTGACAGATGGAGAGCCTTCAGTAATTTCTGCAGAGATCATCTGAGCAAAGATGTAGAGTTGCAATTTTTGTAAGTGGAAGAGGGGAAAATGGCATTTATTCAGGATTAAAGCCACAATTTGGAGTACAAAGGATTTAATTTCTGAATCTAGATATGAACATTCCTGATTTTTCTTCTTCTTTTGAAGTGTTTTACTCCTAACACACACACACACACACACACACACACACACACACACACACTGCCTCCTGCCACTTACAAAGGTTACCAGCTTGCGCCTCCTCCACACCGGCTCACAGGCAAGGCTTTTGTCCACTTCTGGGCCGGGTGTGCGTGCAGACGTATGTGTGCTTGCTTTTCTCTCATGGCTCCGGCTAATGTGTAGCAGATGATTTAAGGCCAGATCCACAAGACGTCTGACTGAAAGAGTTATGATGATGAATGTAACGCAAATGTTGAGAAGGAGGAGGGAGAAGAAACGGAGCGGGTCGGTCCGGAGGGGGGAGTTCTGCTTTTAATGCACAGCAGCAGTTTTAAGGCTGCGTTCAACTGCAACCCGCAGTGACACAATTACTACTTTTTTTTTTTTTGCCTTAATGCGACCTTTGATCTTTATATGACAGGCTGAACAACACAGATATGATTTATTTGTTTTTTTCGAATGCGACTCAGGCCACTTGGATTTCCAATCGTTCCCAATGTGATTTGCATTCTTGCCCAGTTCAGCTTGATAACAGAGGTGTCATAAAGACTCCAGTTACATTTACAATAAAGTATGTAGTAGTGAGTAAAGGGGCCAAAGTTAGTGGTAAATCTCAGGCCTCCATGGTAAAGTCTGTCCTGATTATCAAGGCTGTATAGTCAGCTACTAGCAAAAAGGTTTTCCCGCTAATATTTGCTGTAAAATGAATTAAAGCAACATTTGTTTCTATAAGATAACACCAGAAAAAGTTTCAGTGGTTACTGTGATGCTAAATGTGCTCAACTAAAAACTCTAAGTGTGTAAAATTTAATTCCAACTCAAATTGTTGACCGTCTCTTGGTGAGATTTTTTAAAGTCAAGACTGATGCTGTTTTTGGTAAAGGTAGGAGAAAATAATGTCATCTGCATAAATAATAAATTTTCACTCTGAATACTTTGTCCAGGATTTTGTATGTAAATGGTGAATAATAATGGGCTTAGCACACAGCCTAGTGGTACGCCTTTGTGTCACACTGGTTGAACAAATATTTTTCTTTAACCACCCAACTGCTTGCTTTTTATTTAGTTCTTTTGTTAAATTTCAGATCTGAATTTTGCTTTTTTTACTTTTTAAGTGGCATTAGTTGTCTAATTTTCCTCATGGAGTTGCTGTACTGAAGAACCGTCTCTCATTCTGTGGTTAGATTACACTGTGATGCGAGACATGAGCCCCTCTGGGAACGGGGAGTACCGCTGCTGGCCGTCCTACAGCCCGCAGGGCTGCGTTTTGTCCGTCCACAGCGCCAGAGAGGCTGCGTACATCTGCAACTCCCACTCTCAGTGCAACAGCTTCACTCTGACTGGACAGAAGACGTGGACGGGTGAGAAACTGCCCTGATCTGAAGCATAATGTCCAACAATATGCTTGGTTTCTAAAAGTGACCTATTATAATTGTCTTAGAACAAGTTAGGTTAGATCTATGAGCGACACGAAGCATGTTCATTGCATTTTCTGCACAAAATAATGAGATTTTAGTCATAATAAACTGTTTTAGGGTGTCAACTCAACGTTTACACTCACACGTGAAATTGGCTGCAACTAAACAACCGTACATCTTTGAAAAGCATTAGTAGACCCTGATAGGCCCCTTCAAACATAAAACTCTGTCCAACCCCTCAAGGCTCTTAACAAAATCTCATTAGATTGGTATCTGAGCAGCAAAACACTTGTCTTTTCCAGCAGCCTTTCTGCAGTGCATACAGCGGTAAAACTAGCTGACCAAAAATGCTGGAGTTCCGTTGGGGTTGCTAGGTGACGGGTTGGGCTTTGCTGGGGTTGCTAGGCAACAGTGCAGTGCCAGCTGATTTGTGACGTCGCTTTCAGAAGTTAAAACACGTTAACTTATTACCAAAAAACAACTGGGTGGTTTTTTTTTAAGTGCTTGAGCTGTTTTCAGAAGCAGTGGACACTCAAATTGAAGTACAAATATGTGCAAATTTTGCTTAATAAGCCCCTTTAAACGTACCACTCTGTCCAGCCCTTCAAGGCTCTTAAGAAAATTTCATTAAATTGGTATTTGAGCAGCAGTCTTGAACAATAATTGACGAAAACACTTGTCTTTTCCATTGTACAGCACATATAGCTGACCCATAAGTTTTTACAAGCATTTTATAAAAAATTTGTCTTATTGTTCATAAATATTTATGAAATCAAATGAAATGTAATTTTATATAGTGCACCTTGTGGGTGAAACATGCTGGAGTTCCGTTGGGGTTGCTAGGTAACGGGTTGGGCTTTCCTAGGGTTGCTAGGTAACGGGTTGGGCTTTACTGAGGTTGCTAGGTAACGGGTTGCTTTACTGAGGTTGCTAGGTAACGGGTTGGGCTTTACTGAGGTTGCTAGGTAACGGGTTGGGCTTTACTGAGGTTGCTAGGTAACGGGTTGCTTTACTGGGGTTGTTAGGTAACGGGTTGGCTTTCCTGGGGTTGCTAGGTAACGCCTCAGCGCCTGCTGATTTGCTGATTACATTCGGAGGTTTTCAGACACCAAATGACATTAACTTACTACCAAAGAAACAGATGGATGGTTCTTTTGAAGAGCTTGAGCTGTTTTTAGAAGCAGTAGAAACCCAAATAGAAGTAAAAATATGTTCAAATTTTGCTCAATAATTCTCTTGCAACATGCCAACCCCTCAAGGCTCTTGAGAAAATCTCATTAGATTGGTATTTGAGCAGCAGTCCTGAACAATAAGCCTGAATAATCACAGCTGCTGCTCGACTGCGACGTCTAAGTAAACACTTCTTTTTAAACGCTAGTTGAGGACGTCATGTAGGAACACGTTACTCCAGCGATGCGTTTCACACGTATTTCTTTTGCAGGCCACCACCTCGCTTCGTTCAGGAGCAGCTTCGGCCACCTGGTGCCCGACTCCGCCTCGGAGGTCTACGTGAAGAAAAGCAAAGTTCCCCAGCCGCCGCCGCCGTCGTCTTGACCTGCTGCCGCAGCAATCAGAGCCAACGTGAAGTGAGAGCTGAAACACGGCTCGTTGATGGGAAGTGAAGCTGCGTTTATGCAGAGAACTGAAGTCTCTCTGTGAACATGCTGACCGCAGCTCGGCCCGGCTGCATGAGGAACGGCCTGCGGAGGCTGTTTGAAGTCAGCAAGTGAATGTGTTGTATTTATAAGGCTTCAGCTCAGCCACTGTTTGATCTGCCTGCCAGCTCGCCGCCTCTGCCAGCTACTATTTAAAGGGATTTCCCTTTAGGTACAATTAAGGAGGGAGAGCCTTGTGCCCTCACTTATTTTGTTTTTTCCTTTATTTGCCATGTGTCTCGGCTTTCGCCAGAGTTTAAAAGCGGACCTCGGAGTTCGGCGTTTGACGAGAAACGAAAACAAGTTCAGAGAGGAGCGGACTTTGATGAAGGGCGCTGAGGTCGGGTTGTGTTTTCATGGTTGTCTGGATCGAGCTGCAGCCATGTGAGCGTTTGAACATCAACACTGGGACACAGATAATTAAAGCCATTCCACAGAAGCCTGCTCTCGCATGCGTTTTATGCAAAACTTAGTCTTATTGTTCATAAATATTTATACAATCAAGTGAAATGTAATTTTATATAGTGCACCTTGTGGGTGAAACTTTTATTTTCAATGAAAAATGATTTTTTTTACCATGCTACAAAAACACAAAGTCTTACTTTTGGTCTAGTTTTTAGTGCAAATATCTTAGGACATTTGAAATAAAACAAAACTAACTTGCTTGTTTTAAGCAAATAATTCCTTAATATTGATGAGAAAAGACTAGATTCAGTAGCTGCATTTTGAAAATAAATTATCTGAATGGAAACACTGCAGTTTTGGACTGGGATGAGGTTTTTTCACCGTATCGAAATTGGTTAATTTGGGAAAACTGTAATGGAAACATATTTTTTTCATCACGAGTCACATGATCAACAACCGGATGTTACCACTGGCAGGAACTACGAAGAAGACAACGACAGGAAGTAGTTGGAGGATGATGGCACGGCATGGTTTTTAATGATTTGTTGCTTGAACAAACACCACAATTGTGAAATTGTGTTCGACTTTAAAGCACATTTATAATGAAGGTTTCACTTATAACTAGAACTTCTCCATCAATATTAAGGAATTATTGACTTAAACTCTCATATCTCTCTAAAAGTTACTTGTAATTTAGTTTAGTCTTATTTCAGGTGTATAAATATATTTGCACTAGAAACTTAACCAGAAAACTTGGTAATATTTTGTGTTTTTGCAGTGCATTTGTAACTGTATGATTTGTCCCTGTATAAATGTATTCCTTCTCCTTTTCACAGTTGTGCCTATTTGCATTTTTTATTGTGCGGCGTGTAACTGCAACTAACAGCGTGATTATTTCTCATTAGCACCTCAGTGTGTGGTTCAGTGGGGCCTGCAGGCCGTGGGCTTTAGCCCTTTATCTGCCTGATAACCCCCACTTCTACAATCTGCAGCCCATCTAAATCACTCAGGTTGCGAAACCTCCGCAGAGTTTGCAGAGGAATGCATTCAAATGCCTGATCATGCTGAGCTCATCATGAGGCTTAATTAATACACACAAAGTCGCTGATTTAGGCCGTTTAGCATGACGAGGCTGAGGGCTGTCGCTGACAGACAAAGGCAGGCGTCAGGACAATAACAGCTCAGTTTGCACACGAATGGGCGGCCATCTTTGTCTGCCAGAAGGAACCGTGTGAGTTGAGGACAGGTTAGCAAGGAGAGCGGCAGAGTTCGTAAAGTCAAGTCTTCTACACTGTAAAAACACAAAATCTTACCAAGAATTTTTACTTTCTAGTACAAATATCTTAGTACGCTTGAAATAAGACAAAACTAAATTAAAAGTAACTTTAGAGCAAGATACAGGAGCTTTTTTCAGTGAATAATTCTTAAACTGTCAGATTTAGTTTAGTTATAAGTGAAATAATCTGTCAGAGGAACTAGTTCTTATTTAGAACTAAAACAAGCTCCCATATGCTGCTGAAAAGTTAGTTTTCTCTTATTTCAGATGTACTAAAATATTTGCATTAGAAACAAGACAAAACTTTAGTAAGTCCTAACTTTACAAAGTATTTTTTGTCTAATATTCTAGTACACTTGAAATAAGACAAAACTAACTTACAAGTAACTTTTCAGCAAAATATAGGAGCTTGTTTTAAGTCAGCAAGAACTTTTTCCACTGACAGACTTTTTAGTTTTAGTTATAAGTGAAATAATCTGCCAGTGGAACTACAACTTTTAACTAAAAAAAGCTCCTATTTGTTGCTAAAAAGTTACTCGTTTTGTCTTATTTCAAGTGTAGTAAGTCATTTGTTCTAAAACCTGGTTAAGATTTTGTGTTTTTGTAGTGTAGCATAAATATTTAGCCACCATTTTATTGCTAGGTTGACAAATTGCAGCTGCAGCCTTCCATGCAAAAATGTAAAAACTGAAATCCCTTTTTATCCAAACCTTCTCCATTTTTCTGCACACAGGAGCAAAACAATGGATGTCAGATTATATATCTGAGCAGCGATTCCTTTACCATTCAGCCATACCTCCATCTGACTTGAAAGGACATGTCCGTGTCTACGAGTTAAAGTTTTATAGCAGAGGTAGCAGGGAGGCCTCGGGGCCTTCTTTGCCTCATGTTGGCCCCTTGTTGTCTGGACAAAGCCAACTGATTACCGTCTTGATCATCCAGATAAGACGTCTCTGCGAGTGATTAGATAAAACAAACTCAACGGACCAAAACAGCCGGACTGGAAGAGCAGCTGGTGTTTTACCAGCATTACAACGAACAAACCTGCTGCCAAACCGAAAAAGAAAAACATAATACGCACAAGAGCCATAATATAATGGCTACTGAAATCCAGGCCAACATGAGTAAGCCAGATATTCTGATCATAGTATCTTAGCTGACAAAATAATCAATAGGTTGTTGGGAATGAGTTTATTTTGAAACCAAAAGTTGCTCAAAAACATTGAGATTACACTAGAAAACAACTGTTAGCACTGTTAGCTTAGCTAATTTGTCCACTAAAAATAAAACTAAATAAATAAAACCTGTTAAAACAATTTAAAACTATAAATTGTCTTATTACAAGTTTTTTAAAGAAATCATACAAACTCCATGTTGGTTATGATGCTTTTTAGTTATTGCTAAGCTAACATGTTAATTTTTTTAACAAACTATAATCTAGACTGATTTTTTAATTCACAGAAAATTTAAACACATTAAGAACTAAAGATGTTGTTAATGATGTAACATAATTAAACTTGGAGCATTTTCGTCGGTTTTGGGGGGAAAATTGGCTTGGCTCAGAAAAGTTTGACTTGGCAGCCATTTTAACATAACTAATGAATCATGTTTTGGCTTTAAAAACAATTAATTTGATCAGTTTAATCAGTATTATAACAAAAAGAAACTAAAATTCACAAGAACCATTTTACAATATAACACCTGGCGAAACTAAATCAAATTAGCTTGTTTGTAAGCTACGTTGCTATCAGCAGCCTAGCATAACAGCCATTAGCTCTGGCTATGCTAACAACTGACACTGAAAAGTAAACCAGTTCAAACCATAAACTTGTTATGACAGTTAAGCCACCAAACCTGTGAAGTTTTTTCTTCTTTACACACTTTCTGTAGAATATATTAGCTTGCTGTACGAAACTGTGAGCATGTAGCAGGATTAAAAACAAGCTTGGCTATGTTGTTTACTAAATGGTACCCGTTGGAGAGCTAGAGTAGAAAATTGACACGGCATTTTCCAAAAAAACTAAAAGACAAAAAAAGTCTTAAAAGTTGCTGCAGGCGTGTTTTTAAATTAAATATTAAATATTGAACTTGATTAATTGACTAAATTAAGAGGAAGCATGTTTTAGCCAAAATTGAACCAAATACCAACAGTTTTTATTTTCTATTTGCTGAGCTGAATGACAGATTGTATGAAATGTATTTTACTATGTTTGTAACAGATTTCATGTTTTTCTGAGCCAGAATAACATGTTGGCTGCACTAAAGGAGAGCAATAATAGTATAAAAACTAGACACACCCTGTCATTTCTCAGACAACTTAAAGACACATAAATCCCAGATGCTTTTCTAAAGTAATAAATACTGAGTTAAATCTTTACATGCAGCTTCACTAACATTTCCTCCACTGATAAAGAGAAAATGTGTTAAAATTTAGAGTATTTATTCCATCCTCCTCTATGTTTGGAGGAGAAATTGGTCGGCCTCAAACTGGTTTGTCTTGGCAGCCATTTTGACAGACTTAATGAATGTTTTGGCTTTGAAAGAAGCTTACTTGTGTTTTTTCTTTAAACCTCAAATGTTTTGAAATCATTTATAAATGCAGAGCAGCTGAAGGACTGTAACCAAGCTTTCAGAAAACGTTGGGACACTGCGTAATCTGTAAAAACAACAGAATTCAGCGTTCTGCAAATCATTTGAACCACATGTCTTTCTGAAAATAGTAGAAAATATCAAAGCTGGTCCAAAGATGTTTTATTGCGCTTTGAAAAATAGTCTGCACACTCAATTTTGAAGCATGTTTTAAATACGTTGGGGAGATGAGCATGCTTGTTCTGGGCTTAATTAAGTTTTGGTTTACCAACAGAGCTTTGAATGGGATGGAAATTGTCCCCAAAACAATGAAAAACGTTCCTCAAAAAAAAAACAAAGAAGCCGTTTCTTTGTTTAGATGCGTTTCTGATTGTTGTTTTTGTCTGGATTTTTCTTCACATGATGCAGTTTCCACTTTCTGTTTTTAATAAAATTACAGTACACAATTACCAAAAAACAAGAGCTAACATCAAAAAGGCTAATAGCTAAAGCTAGTCACTATTTATAGTCGTAGCCATGGCGACCAGTATTTACTTTTTGGAGCATAAGACAGTGTTGAAAGCAGCTTTAAAGAGGAGATCAACTGTTGTTTTGGATTTTATTTAGCCAGTTAATAACACACATGTCATGGTTTCAACCAACTCCAGATGTTTCTTCCAACATCTGAGATGGGAACGATTGGCACAAACGGGTGTTATGTAATTGGTGTTGCACATAGTCTGTATGAATAACTCATAAAGTTAACCACTGATGGGATTAGAAAAATAAACATGAAAATCATGCCTGTTGAAATAGACAGTCTGATCTGACAAAAACTGAATGAATCAGGGAGCTGCAAGGTGATTGCTGGACAAAGAACAGAAAAGTAGTACTTTTTTTAATTGTCCAACTATTTATTTTACCAAAATGACGAGACTAAAAGGTAAAATGAACTTAATAAGAGAAGAAAAGCTAAAATTTCTTTTATAAATTATGTATCATATTCAGGGTTTTTGCATCGTCCAGGGCTTGTTCAACATTTTAAACAAAACTGATATCAATAGCAACAGTAGGAGTGAGATACAACAAATAAAATCAAAGTGTAGATAACAGTTTGATCTGACAAAAACGGAACAAATCAGGGAGCTACACAATCTGGGGAAGGTGATTGCTGGACAAAGAACAGAAAAGTAGTACTTTTTTTATTGTCCAATTGTTTATTTTACCAAAATAACAAGACTAAAGGGCAAAATAACTTAATACAACAGTAAAAGATACAGTTTCTTTCTAAAAATTATATCAGACAGTGAATATTTATTTTCAGGGTTGTTGTATCGTCCAGGTTTGTTCAACATTTTAAACAAATTTCAAATCCATAGGAAGAGTGGGAATAAGATACAATAAATAAATTCACAAATAAGCAGCATAGATAACAGTTTGATCTGACGAGAACTGAATAAATCAGGAGCTAGAAGATCTGGGGAAGGTGATTGCCGGACAAATAACAGTCAAATAGTACATTTTCAACTTCCAATTTTCATCAAAATGAGAAGACTTAAAGGTAAAATAATCCTGTCTATAAAAAAAACAATAAGTTTTTTTTTTATTATAGCAGTTAACTTGTACACTAAAGAACTTTGTTTTCCAGGTGGTTGATGTTTGTTTGTAACATTTCATAATGGGTTTGTTGCATTTTCCAGGGTTTGTTCAGTATTTTAAGCTAAATTCAAACCCATAGCAACAGTAGGAGTGAGATAAAACAAATAAAATCAGCAACAGACAGGGTTGTTAACAGTTGGATCTGACAAAGACTGAACGAATAAGGGAGCTATAAAAGCTGGGAAGGTGATCACTGGAACAAATAACAGGCAAGTACTGCCTTTTGAAAGTGTTGTTGAATATTTTCAACGTTTTTAATAAAATGACATCACTAACAGGATCTGAAAGTTGAGGTTCTTTAAATCTATGCTGTAAATAGTTACTGTCTGTTTATATGTACACTAAGCAACGTGATTTTTCAGTTGGATGAGGTTTGCATGTATCGTATGACAATGGATGTTTCTTTCTTCTTTGTTGCGTCGCCTGGGGTTTGTGAAGCAGCACCCTGACTGCGGTTGGTCCCTGCAGGTTTTCCTTGTACTCCAAACGTATCTCTTTCTTTGCCCGACTTCTTTTTAAACCTAAGCTACGTGTGAGAGTCTAACAGGCGAGTTTGTTATGAAAGCTCTTTTTTGTTTGGATATTTTGTCACATTTCCTGCGTTGAAAGATGTAAAACACAGCAGCCACATGATTGTGTTCATGTGTGGTACTCTGACTTGCTCTGTTTTTTTGAGCGTGTAATTGACAAGCTGGTCCTTTTTTCTTTCCTTTTTTTTCTACTCTGGAAAGGCTGGGGAACGAGCGGGGGAGGAGAACGATTGTTGTTTTAACTCAGCTCCATACCCCTCCATTTCTGTTTTTTTAAGTTTCTAGTTTCACCCGACTTGTTTCCGTCAGGTTTTATTCATGACCTCCATCTGGAAATAATATCAGTTCATGAAAACAAGCCATCAGCAATTTTAGGGAAGAGTTGTGTGTGTGCACGTGCACTGAGGGGGGACATTTAGGCTTCCTCTGTGGGGTTTGGGCCTCGCAGACGAAACAGCGTCCCTCTCCTAAAACTCTGCAAAAACACAAAATATAGGTGTAGCTTCTAGTGCAAATATCTTAGTACACTTAAAAGAAAACAAAACAAACTCACAAGTAATTTTTCAGCAAAATACAGAAACTTGTTTCTTAGAAATTGAGTCAACCAGACATGAACTTCTGCTTCTTCACTGCAAGAACACAAAATCTTACCAAGTATTTTTGTTTAGTTTCTAGTCCAAACATCTTAGTTCATTTGAAATAAATAATAAGTAGCTTTTTTAGCAAGATATAGAATAAATAATTCCTTAATATTGATGAAAAAGTACTAGATCTATTGGCAGATTATTTCGCTTATAACAAAACATTTTCCTATGTTGTAAGAGAAATAAAATCCTAAGTACTAGTAGCTAAAAACTGGCACAAACTAGAACTTTTCCATCAATGTTAAGAAATTATTTACTTACAACAATCTCATATATATTGCTGAAAAGTTGCTTGCAAGTTAGTTTTGTCTTATTTCCTGTCTACTTATATTCGTGCTACATACTAGACCAAAAATATTTGGTAAGATTTTGTGTTTTTGCACCGTATTCGTGTGACAGAATGACCTAGTCAAAGCACAGACCTGAATCCAAGTCCTATAAAAATATGCTACTATAGTCTGACTGAGAATAAGTTATTTTACAAGAAGAATAAGCAGAAAATCTAACTTTGAAATGCTAGATGTGATTCTACTGCAAAAACGCAAAATCTTACCAAGTATTTTTGGTCTAGTTTCTAGTGCAAATATCTTGAAATAAGGCAAAACTAAAATAACAAATAACTTTTCAGATATAGGAGCTTGTTTTAAGTCAATGATTCCATAATATTTTTTTTTTTTTAAAGGAGTTGTACTGTACGATTATTTCACTTCTGGCTAGAACTTTTTCACAAATATTAAGGAATTATTGCCTCACAAAAAGCTAAATTATTTTTCTAAAATGTCACTTGTAAGTTAGTTTTGTCTCATTTATATGTACTAATATATTTGGACTTGAAACTAGACCAAATACTTGATATTTTGTGGTTTTGCAGTGCAGAAAAGGATCATTTGGGTCCTGCATTCCAAAAACACAAAGTCTTACAAAGTATTTTGATCTCGACTGTAAATATCTTAGCATACTTAAACTTACAAATAACTTTTCAGAAAGATCAAGTAGCTTGTTTTAAGTCAATTATTCCTCAATATTGATGAAAAAGTTCTAGTTCTACCGGCAGACATTTTCACTTATAACAAGGGAAAATATTTTGCTACAAGTGAAATAATCTGCAAGTATATTAAGAGATTATTTACTTAAAACAAGCTCTTTTATCTTGCTGAAAAGTTACTTTTAGTTAGTTTTGTCTTATTTCAAATGTACTGAGATATTTGCACCAGGAACTAGACCAAAAATACTTGGTAAGATTCTGTTTCTGCTGTAATGCAGTTATGCTCTATAAACTCTTTGATTCAAATGCAAAGTTAGTCATCAAATGCTGGAACATTCAGCTGCTGGGAGGAATTACGTGTCAGGCAGTTTCTTTGGCAAAACGTTTGACCTTGGCTCAGATTGAAAATATGCATTAACTCAATGAAAGCCTGCATAGTTCCACAGGAAAGAAGATCTGGCTTGTGTTAGCGCTGCTCACAGGAGCGTACGCAGCTTGTGACGGGGGAGATAAAGCAGATATTCACTCCGCTCCAGGCTCACTGAAACACCTCTGTTATGGAAAACCTTTCTGGCTTTCCAGAGTCTGTGTCTGCCTGCCGTCTTGGCCGGCTCTCACAGGAGACATGCCGGTCACACCTGAGAGCCTCTGAAGAGCAGCCAGACATGTTGGCTGCGTTCACACCGCAGCCCAAACTGACCCAAATCCCAGTTTTTGTTTTTTTGTCAAAATGCCACCTGTATCAGATCTTTTCATGACAGTCTGAGCAACACAAATCAGATTTGTTTCAAATGTATCCGATCTTTTCTAATGGGGCCTGAGTCCTAACGGTCAGGTCCTGAACGTCATCGATACTCGACACACGTCACTATTCTGCGTCCTTAGATGCGCAAGCAGGAAGAAACACAACAACAATGGCGGTTAGGAGGATTAAGTTGTTACTATGGTGGCTCCGGTCGGACAACAACTTTAAAATCGTAAGCTATGCTACACCGTTAGCATCCACGTTTACTTCCGCAAACACTGAACACGTCTTCTTCTTCTTCTTTTTTATAACGATTATCAGCAACGTTTAGATAGGTGCAGTACCGCCATCTACTGGACTGGACTGTGGACTGCAATACTAATTATATATTACAAAGATTGATGATAAAAAAATCGTCTTCTTAAGGTATCGTAGTAAAAAACAAATGGATTCAAAATATCTTGTATGTTTAACTGTAATTTATTGTTTTGCAGTCTACATACTCATTCCCTTCTCTCAATTGAATATTTGGAACTAAACATGTCTCTTCTTAAAAACAAAAATCACATCTTCTTGTTTCCATTTTAAATAAAATACTATTTAACCCGGGCTGCACAGTGGCGCAGTTGGTAGCACTGTTGCCTCGCAGCAAGAAGGTTCTGGGTTCGATTCCTGGCCCGGGGTCTTTCTGCACGGAGTTTGCATGTTCTCCCTGTGCATGATGGGTTCTCTCCGGGTACTCCGTCTTCCTCCCACAGTCCAAAAACATGACTGTTAGATAAATTGGTCTCTCTAAATTGTCGCTAGGTGTGAGTGTGTGTGTGCATGGTTGTTTGTCCTGTCTGTCTCTGTGTTGCCCTGCGACAGACTGGCGACCTGTCTAGGGTGAACCTGCCTCTCGCCCAGAACGTAGCTGGAGATAGACCAGCACCTCCTGATCCCGCTAGGGAAAAGGGTGTAAAGACACACTCCTCGTGTTCTTCTTCTTTTTTATGGCAGTTGGCAAAACACTGACCACGCTCTCTGTGTGACGTTATTGCGCACTCTACTGCGCATGCGGGACACTTTCAGGTTGCTTGCGGTTCACATACAAGTCGCTTATATTAGTGTGAAATGCCACGCCAAAAGAAATCCAATTTCACAAAAAAATGTAATAAAAATCTTTGGGATTTGGGTGACTTCAGGCTGCAGTGTGAACGCAGTCTTGGTCGGCCCGTCCCTAGCACTGAGGCGTCTCTGGGTCCGTCCAGCTGTCGGCCTGGAGCCGATATGATCTCTTTCAGAGCCATAATGGCTTTAGCAGCCCCTGAAGGAGAAAGAGCGAAGGAGGTGTGTGAGAGGAGAGCTTTCATTTCTGCATCGGGAGGTGTGGCTGGATCATGTTTTAAAAGCCTTGAAGTTAACCCCAGTCAAAAGGTTTATGCATACCACGAAAGCCGCAGAGGAATCATGTACAGCGTCTCTTCTAGGTGTACACGCCCTTGTTAAAATGTCAGGTTTTTATGAGAGAGGGAAAATGAGACTTTGATAAATTGGTTAAAACATTTTTTCACATACGTTGTGTAAGCAACTTTATCACATTTCAAATTCGACTAATTTTTTCAGCGTTTACTCTTGTTTAGTTACCATCCACCAATTAAATTAAATCAACCTGAAATAAACTCCTACTTCACTGTGAAAACACAAACTCTTACAAAGTATTTTGGTCTAGTTTTTATTGAAAACATCTTACTACACTTGAAATAAGACAAAACTAACATACAGGTAACTTTTTACCAACGTATAGAAGCTTGTTTTAAGTCAATTATTCCTTTATATTGATGAAAAAGTACTAATTCCACTAACAAATGATGTCACTTATAACAAGACATTTTCCCCATGTGGAACTACAACTTTCTAAAAATCAATATTAAGGAATTAATTACCTAAAACATGCTTTGAAATCTTGCTGAAAAGTTTCTATAAGTTAATTTTATCTTATTTCAAGTGTACTGAGATATTTGTACTACAAACTGGACCAAAATGTTTGTAAATTTGTGTTTTTACAGCATTTGAGTTTTCTGACATTTTGCATCCTTTAGATGAAGCTTTTTGCTGAAATGTTGCAAAAGATCAAGGATTTATCATTGGTATAAAAAGCTACCAGTCAGGAAAAGAGCATAAACTTTCACAGCATTGTTTACATACCTTTACGGTAATTGGACATTTCTCCAACATTATTGAACCGACAAGATGGAAACTCATCAGGGTGGCAGACAAGAAGCTGATTCAGGAATTTCCAACAAGGTCTGGTTCTGTTGTATATCTGACAACAGTACCCTGTATTCTAGAAGCAAGGTCAGAGGTCAGGAGCCTTTTCAATTCAAAGAGCCAATTTTGCCCTCATTCCTACTAGGGATGCAAACACTTAATTGACTTTATATTAATTCTTGATTAATGGTTTATTAGATTAAAATTAGTTAAAATTCATTAACTAGTAACGTCAGCTTAGACCGTCTTTAATTGTTGCAGTTTGGCCGCCACCCAGCAGAGGGCGCCGCTGGTCATCCTCAAGCGGAGCCGTTAACACACAAACAAAGATGGCGGCCGCAACAGAACGGTAAACCGAAACGGTCCAAACAGAGTCCGCTGTGGGGTGAATAATGCGCTTCTTTTCTTAGTTTAGTTTAGTGAAAAAACACGAGTCTAGAATTAAATCTAACAGAAACTCTGCGGGTTTATATGACAAAAGATATTATGTGAGTAAATATTGTCAAGTCAAAATGTGGGATGCAGGAAAAAAAAGCTAAAAACTGAAAATCAAACGGTGTTTAAGAAAAGTTTATGTTTAATAATGTGTACAACAGAGTTGGGTATTAGAGCAACCTTTTTAAAAAATAGAATAACACTTTTATAAGTATTTTTACCTTCACTTGAGTAACTTTAATGTGAAGCATTTGTACTCTTACTTGAGTAAAATTTCACTGAATGAAGAACAAACATGTTTTAACTAAACATTCACCAGACAAACCTTCAGATTCTATTAAAGTTTCACATTAAAAAAAGTTGTTTATATAATTTATCATTTTTTCAAAACACCAAACTTTATATTTTAGTGTCTGATGATGTAATATTTAAATATTAAATGATTGCTGTTTTGATTAGTTTACTCTTACTTGAGTAACTTCTTCTTGGACAGCTACTTTTTACTTTTACTTGAGTAAAAATGTGTTGAAGTAGTGCTACTCTTACTCGAGTAATTTTTTTTTTAAAGGTATTTATACAACATTTTATGACTTTTCTTTCAGGGTTTCTGAGTTATTAGTGTTAAAAATGGGTCAGTCACTGTTTCCTGCTGTGGAATCCATTGGCTGAGACATTTTGAGGTATTTCGCTTTTTGGTTATGAGATCCCCACATGTTGCTTTGCCCCCACACTCACTACATCACAGCAGCAGGCTGGGTCATTTTTCTTTTGAAGGCTCCTTCTTCCCCCCTCTTTTCTTCCTCAGCAGTCCATCCATCATACAGAACCTCCTCTCAGCCCCCGCAGCGCTACCTCGCCGTTTAAAAACGCTTTTGGACCAAAACTGGCTGTATAACTGGGTATTAATTCAAACTTGCTTCGTTGTTTTACTTCTTTTTCTTCTTTGTCTTTGCATCTGGAGTTTCCCCCAAACTTTCGGCTGGTTGAGACCTGAGGGCAGGGCTGCTGAGGATCAGGAACCGGGGTTTCTCAGTGTGTGTGTGTGTGTGTGTGTGTGTTTCTGACTAACACCACTGTTCAAATCAAAGTGTCTGCCTTTTGTCTCTGCGCTCTGGAATCCCCTCCGTCACACCTCGGCTGCTGCCTGAGGAAAACTTCCTCCTCCTACAGTTAATCCTCCTCCAGAACGGCCTCCCCACAGGGGGAAAGAATTCAATTAATTAAAGGATTTCAGGAGTTTTAATCTGGTAGATTCAAAGTTTGTAAAGCCACACGAGTAATCAGTTCTCTTTATGTAAGTCTTGCACCAAAAGCTGGTATACTTTAGTCATTTTGGAGGAAATTAATACAAATATACACTGTTTTTTTGCTAAAAATATAGACATTTTAATCAAATTTTAACTATATCGATGCTTTCAATGCTAACCTGTTTGCGTTTTTTTATATTCTATCATAGTAATTTAATGTGAAAGACCAACACAAAGTTGTACACAATTGTGAAGTAGCAAGAAACTTATATATCATTCAAAACATTTTTTACAAATAAAGAACTGAATAGTGCGGAGTGCAAAAGTTTTCAGCCTCCTTTTTCCAACCAATTGCCTTCAGAGGTTTCCTGATTACCTTCCAGTGTGTAATTGACTCTCAGTGCAAAAATAGCTGCTTTGTGGTTGAAATGTGACAAAATATGGAAAAGTTACAGGAGTATGAATATTTATAAGACAAAAAGAAAACTGGTAAATGCAAACAAAATAACATTAAAATGTCAATTTTTTTAGCTAAAAATTTTTATATTTATATTCATTTCCACCAAAATGAAGATTCAACGGTACAGCTTTGCATGTACCGTTGAATCTAGAAGTTTGCATTGACTATATAAAAAGACGCATGCATTTTATTTTTCACACCGTCCGACGTAAAATCAGAATAAACTTCTTCCTTTTTAGGTCAATTAGGAGCACCAAAAAAAATTCTATTTGCTAAATGCCAGAATAATGAGAAAGATAATTTTTATATCCAGTTTTTATCTTCAAAGTCAACGGATTATTATGTTTTTAATCAATTTCAGACAATACCAAACAAACTTGATTAAAATGTCTATTTTATTTAGCATAAAAAAATCCTCATAAATTCACAATTAAATGTTTTGGCTAAAATAAAACAAAGAATATTGTGATTTAATTGTAAATAAAGACATTATTAGTTAAGTGTAAATATCTGTAATGTGGATTCTTGCTCTGCGTTGCAGTGATTTAGCTTCAGCAGGTTGTTAAACCCGTAAAAAGCTGTGAACTGCAGCTCTTTTCCACAAGTCCTCAATTAGGGCTTTGCCCACAGAGCCATAAAACCGTTAGTGGAATCATTTAGAGGTCGTTAGATTCAACACGATTAAGACTTCATTAGTACCTGCAGACACAGCTACTGTAGCAACTGGAGGATCATTACCATAAAGGCGCCAGCCACAGGCTGCTTTTCATCCACTCCACTTGGTTTCTCCACAAACAATGCAATAAAAATTTAAAGGAAAGCGTCTTCCTTCAGTTTCCCAGACTGTCCAAAGCAAATTAGGATACACTGCAGGTGTCTAATTGGTAGATAAGGCTCAACAAACAAGTGTTTAATTAGCATAATTATTTTTAAGGCAGATAGATGTTAGTAATTAATCCAATTGACACATTTCAAAATTTAATATACATTCAAAATGCTTAAAAAATGTTAGAAATTTGTCTATTTTAATTTTTCTTAATTTGTAAGGATTCAAAAATAAGTAATCTAAATGTAATTTCAGACCAATACCACCAGTGTTCAGTATTATAACTATGACAACACACAGTGACAACAATATTCACAAAAATACAGTTTTTAGAAATTAAAAGCAGAAAACTAAGTGTGTTAAATGATCAAAAAGGCATAAAAAATAATTTTATGTAAACGTTACATATACTGAATAATTATTTTCTTTAAAAACTGGAACAACCTGGTACAAGGAGGTGACGGCATCATGCTGCGGGGATGTTTTTCTTCATCAGGGACATATTATTTCCTCATAGTTAGCACTTTGTCCATCAATGTTAAGGAGTTATTGACTTAAAACAAGCTGCTATATGTTGGTGAAAAGTTACTTCTAAGTTAGTTTTGTCTTATTTCATGTGTGCTAAGGTTTTTGCAATAGAAACTAGACCAAAAACACTTGGTAAGACTTTGTGTTTTTGCAGTGTACTAACAGAAAGTGGACCATAAGTGAAAGAATACTAATGGAAACAGTAACTAACAGAACCCTCGGTATAACTAACGATGATCTGGGAACCAGTCTGGACAAAGTCATCCAAACTTATCGCACGTGATTAAAGACCGCGAATTAGAAGCAGCGCTTTCTAATTCTTTCTGTTTGCAGGAGCTCATGGGGTCAAGAGGTCAGGACGGGGTGAAGGTTTAGGCTGTGTTTGGGAAAGCGCCTCTCAGGCTCTTGTTTGCCAAACATCAAAGTCGGTGTGAAGACTTTCGGAGGGTGGAGGGGTTCCTGGCAGGTCCACAGGAAAGATAACAGACCCGACACGTAACCCCCCGTGTTCCTCCAAAATCCCCTGATAACCCGTCTTATCCCGGGCCGTTAAGTCCCAACCTCCATGACTCCGGGTTCTGCCGGACAAGCCCAGCGTCTGACCCCACTTAATCACATGCTGAACCTTTCCCTCGTGATAATCCTCGCTGCCAACTGACAGGAAGGGTCGGCTGAGTAAAGCCAGTGAGTAATTCAGGACAGAAAGTTCAACTGAAGCGCTCAGTTTTTCCCTTTGTTCACTCAAGTGGGACGGTAATCTGTGACCACTTTCCTTTGTGTCAAATTTGGGAAAGAAAACTTTAACCAAACTGAATTCTTTGTGTTTTTTGGAAGGGTTTTTCTGCTTCCTGTCGCTCACAAACATGCGCTCCGATCTGTTTATTTGTCTGAAATTATCTCTCTTGACAACAGAGTCACTTGACCCTGGAATCTGATCGCTATCCAGGAGGAACAACAGATTTCCTGGGAAGTGATGGAGCAAGAGCTCAATGAGACACTGCTGCCCTCTAGGGGGAAACCAAGGTACTACAGCCAAAACTAAACCGGTTTGGAGAAACGGCATCTCCCAGTAAACTAATGGATCTGATTAAATATGATGGGATGCCGTTTGTAAAGTTACACAGTAAAAAATTAACAAAAAAACAACAACAATGCATTTATCTTGTCATTAAAAACTGGGTGTTCGTTTTTCAAAGTCATGTTATTCATGTCAGAGCTCTATAGATATTTAGTTTTTAAACTAAATATTTAGCTTTCAACTTAAATATTTAATTAGGAAGATTTGATTTTAAACTACATGTTTAATTTGTAAACTAAATAGTTAAGTCAGAGCTAAATATTTAGTTTGCAAATTAAATATTTATTTTCCAAACTAAACATTTAATTTTCAAACTAAATATTTATTTTCCAAATTAAGTATTTTGCAAGGAAGATAAATATTTGGCTCCAAATTAAGTATTTATTTTGCCAGTTAAATATTTTGTTCTGAACTAAATGTTTAGTTATTCTCCAAACTAAACATTTAATTTTCAAACTAAATACTTACTTTCCAAATTATTTTTTTGGCAAGCTAAATATTTAGGTCCAAACTAAACATCTATGTTCCTAACTAAATATTTCATTTTCAAACTAGATATTTATTTCCCAAATTAATTATTTAGCAAGCAAGCTGAACATTTAGCTCCAAACTACATATTTAATTTTCAAACTATATATTTATTTTACAAATGTATTATTTAGCAAGCAAGCTAAGCATTTAGCTTTCTAACGTTTAAGTTGCTAACTAAATATTTAATTTGAAAGTTAAACATTTAGTTTTGTAAATGAGATATTTAGTTTGGAACTCAGATATTTATAAATGTATGAATAATATGATAAAAATATGACTTTGAAAAATTAATTCCTGCATTTTTTTTTAACCAATGACAGGCTAAATAAACCTAAAAAGAGCTGTTCATTTTTTACTGTGTACCTGTTAACTGTTCATAAACATGTCTCATTGCGATCGGGTTTAATTAGTAACAGTACCAGTAAAAAATCAGAATTGCACTGTGAACGTATCCTAATAGATTAAATAAACCGTTGGCTAACCAAACAGTTCAGAGTTTTCAACAAAGCCTCTTGCTTTACTGCAGTTTGTGTGTTTTTGTGTTGAATTTTGACTAAGACAGCCTGTGAAATCTTATCCTTGGGGGTCGGTCACATCTCAGGGAAACAGAACCCCAAGGAAGGGCTGCTGGTTACAAATTTAGTGTCCAATGGAGCAGAGTGCAGCGGCTGACTGACGTATGTTCTGGCCACTGCTCAGATTGTTCGTAGAGGGTCAGAGTGGAGGAGGATAATCTGGCAGAAAGTGCGCAGAGAGACAGAGTCTGTCAACCAAGACTAAACAGAAGTTTCTTTGAGTCTTAAAGGAAGAAAAAAAAGCAGCAGAAGACGAGAGACGATCCCTTCATCCTTCTGTCTGCAAGCATGTCCGACTGTGAGGGACCACCCATGGGTAAGAGGAGCTGAAATGATTATGCTTCGGTGGTGAACCCATGTTTAAGAGAGACGTCTGAAGCAAATACTGGGCATGCATGTGTGTAAATTGTTTGGATTTGTGTTCCTGCATTGTGTGTGTGTGTGTATTTTTAGTAGAGGAGGGGACCTTGTTGTCCATCCTGTTTTAGTCTCCACTGGGGACGCCTCACCCAACAAGGAGTCTGTTCAGTTAACGGCCTTATATGGAAACCAAAAGCAGCTTTCTTTGGAATGATGCACGATGACCTCGGCTGATAAAAACTTATTAAAAATCTTTCAGGGATTTTTTTTCCCCTGGTGGAAAATGCAGAGGAAATAAGGGTGAATGTCCAGGTGTCTCATTTTGAGCGCATTAACGGGTTTGTGTGTGGTAAAACATTAAAGCTGCAGGTTGTAACGTTTTTGTTTTGTTTTTTTTACGTATTTGCTGAAACTGTCACTACGTCATGAAAAAATCAAGCTCCTCTGCCTTCCCTCAGTGATATCTAGAAACAACCAATCAGAGCCAGGAGGCTGGTCTAAGCGCTGTCAATCACCTCCGTGATCCTGATATATTTAATTCATTAATACATATTAGTACACTGCAAAAAAGCACAAAATCTTAGCAAGTATTTTTGGTCAAGTTTCTAGTGTAACTATCTTAGTTTTGTCTTAATTTAAATTTACTAGCAAGATATATGAGGTTGTTTTAAGTCAATAATTCATTAATTTTGACAAAAAAGTATTAATTCCAGTGGCCGATTATTTCACCTATAGCATGAGAAAAATATATTTTCATCAGTGAAATAATCTGCTAGCACTTTTTCATCAACATTAAGGAATTATTGACCTTAAACAATCTCATATATGTTGCTGACTGTTGACTTATTTTAAGTATACTACATTCACAGTAGAATATAGTATACAAAATCTTATAAAATACTTTGTAAGATTTTGTGTTTATACTTTTAGTAGATTCGTGTGGTTAAAGTTTATTTATTTGGTTAAAAACACATTAAAATGTGAGGAGGAACTTATATTTTGTTCCACTTGTCACATTGTTGCCATGGGGAAACAGTAAGACACCAGTTAGAAGAAGCTGGAGATCATGCAGCTAAAGAAGTATAACTTTATTATTTTAGTTCTTAATGTATTTTTATAGGGATTATTAAGGCATGTAAAGACATGTTGTCCGCATTAAATATCTGTTGAAACTCAAAAACAACAGTAACAGAGCTAACATAGCCGGCCATAGAAGCTAATGCTAGTTAGCATAGCCAACAACAACGGCTGATAAACGGTTTTTCTGTAATGGAAAGTTGCTTCTCCCCCATTAGTACATTTAACAGCGAGTACATGAGGTTGATTGACAGCGCTAATACCCGCCTCCTGGCTCTGATTGGTTGGTTTTGGTCTTGAGCGGTACGTTTCTTCACGGCAATAGTAGCTCAGGGAAGAGGTGGACGAGATCAATCTTCACAGATTATCTGTCTCATAACATGGTTTTAACAAATACTTAAAAAACATTTTTTTTTATAAAAGTTACATACTGCATCTTTAAGTGAGAGCTTGAGAGAGAAAAAAAAAAAGCCTTTCTAATGTCTGGAAGTCTCAGCAACAGCAACAGTCACTTATAAGCTTTTTCTTCTCTCTCTCCATCACTCACTGATGCCTTTTTCCCTTCATCTTTACCTCTACAGATGATTCCCTCTCCAGTAAATATGATCCTTTGATGTAGTTGGCCACACACGCATTCCTGTAATTGAGTCTGCTGCATGACTTGTTATCATCTGACCGTCCCGCTTTATCGGATACTATGATTTCCTGACGCATTTGCCAGGAAATTATATCAAAGCTGATAAAATCTAAACTGCTGAAACGGCCAGACGTCTGTCCTGCTTATTCCATTCATCCGTTTGGAAGCCCTTCAAGGTTATAAAATAACTGTATGATATTAGCTTCCCTTCAAAAACAAAATCTTACCAAGTATTTTTGGTCTAGTTTCTAATGAAATAAGACAAAACTAAATTGTAAGCAACTTTTCAGCAAGATATGAGCTTGTTTTAAATCAATAATTCCTTGTTATTTATGAAAAAATGATACTAGTTCAATTACAACATGGGAAAAATGTCTTGTTATAAGTTAAATAATCTGCCGGTGTAACTAGTATTTTTTTCATCAAAATTAAGAAATTATTGACTTAACAGAAGCTCATACATCTTGTTTAAAGGTTATATGTAAGTTAGTTTTTTTTCCCCTTATTTCAAGTCTTTTGAGATATTTGCTGTAGAAATGAGACAAAAATTACTCAGCAAGATTTTGTGTTTTTGCAGTGTTGAAAACTACAAGGTCATTTTTACATCTCAGTGTTTTATGCCATTGCCAACTATAGGAATTTGAGGTTAGATGACATCTGCCTTGTCAACAGTTCAAACAGCATATATACCATTACCATGTTTACAGTTTTTATTCTCAGTTTTGTTTGACTTTGTAGCTTTGATGTATGACATGGAGAAATATGTTTAAGAAAGCATGAAAGGAGGAAAACTGCCAAGCAGTGATGAATGTTACACACAGGTTTCCAACTTGGGCATTATCGTCTAAACAATGACCACCCAAAAATAAAACTCAGTGGATTCTAGTATTTGTTGGGGTTAGCAACTAAAACCACCTACGAATAACTTAAATCTGGCTATAATGACCTATTTTAATAGTTCAAACACCAAATATGCTCTAAAGCTGCAGGATGTAACTTCTGTTAAAAATACTTATTTTACGTATTTGTTGAAACTGTCACTACATCATGCCAGTGTAGTGTTCTTTCTCCCAGTAGTAACTATAAACAAATAATCATAGGCAGCGTCAATCATAATCTCCATAGCCTTCCTGGTAAACTGCAGCTAGCCTAGCCTGCTGTGAATGCTAGCACTAGTTAGCATAGCCGCCGATGACGGCGGTTAAATTGTTACTTATAAAAGTGTTATTCTATTTTTAAAGCTTTCTTTTATTAAAGGAGACCAATTTCTATGATTTGTTATTTTGATCTATGTTTCATCATATTATAAAATTTTTCTGCATATATAAATACTGCAGAAAAATTCACATTAAAATATTTTTTCATTTTTACAAGACAAAAATACAATTATGGGCCCTTTGTACTTTCAACCTGTCGTCGTTGGCCCCTATTCTCCAGAAACTGGTTTTAGTGGGGGGGAAAAAGGTTCCTGCAGCACAGCTAAGTTCCCACAGGGGGCAGTATTGTCATGTTTTCCATCTCCAGGCCAAAATGACTGAAACACTCAGAAACATAAAGGTGTGATGTAATATAAGGGCAAGGGATGAAAACAGACTAGAGGGTCAAAGCTACAGGAAAACGACTGAAAGCAGCGTGAAACGAAGGGGAAGGAGGGTGAAGAAGTGAGAAAAGACAGCAGCTCTGCTTCATCTTGATTTTGATTTAAAGGGGAGATATTATGCTAAATTCACATACTGCATGTTTTTCAACTTCCATTTGGTTCTTAATTGCTTCTAAAGACCAAACTGAGAGATTAAAACAAAGAAAAACAACAACACCTAGCTGTTTTATGCCTATAAGTTGATGTTTTTTGGTTTGTGGAAAATAAGCTGTTTCTAAAACCTTCTGAATGTAACATTAACAATCAGCAGGCACTTCCCCATAACTGAGCAACCCAAATGGAGCTCCAGCACATCTGGTCAGCTGGTTTTACCACTGCATGTACAATGGCTGCTAGAAAGGGAAAAAATGTTTTGTTGTTGACTTGCTATCCAGAAACCACTTGCTGCATTCCTGCTGGTTGTGCAGGAGGCTCCACTTTTGCTTTTCAAAGATGTACAGTTGTATTACTGTGCATCTGTTTGAAGTCATTTTTATGTGCGAACGTAAATGTTGAGTTTGGGGGCGTGGCCAGCCGCAGCTCCTTTGGATTTAAAGTGACAAGACGCCCTAAAGCAGCTCAAAATAGTCAGAACGGTGGAGTATAAAATCTCCTTATCTAAGAATGATTTTATGCAAAAATGTATTAAATGTTTTGTATAGACATGTCCTAACCTGTTCTAGGAAGCTTAATAGGTCACCTTTAAAGATAAATCAATGGAAGCAGAAGAGTTTTTCAGACTACACATGTTTGAAATCTTTTCTGTGTGAAAAACGTTTGTTCAGAAACGGAGGTGATGATGTCCTCCATAAACATGTTAACCATGTTCTTCTGGATCAGAACAGGCCCATTGTCCTGCAGTGGGACTGAATGGGTTTATATTTCATGCACAGGTTTATAGATAATCATGTTTGCAACGTGTGTTGGATGTTGCAGGAGTCTGGGGGAAGGGCGACCAAACATGGCGCCACATCAGATGTGATTAGACCTGAGAGAAGCAGCAGCAGCAGCACAGAGTCGGTTCCCACTTCAGCGTTTTATGTATAGCAGCAGTTATACATTAATTCATAACAGTCAACCTCAACCCTGCTGTCTTTTGCTGTTTTCTGGTGTTTTCTATAAAACACAGCAGTGGTTTTATTGAGTTTCATGATCTGCTGAATTATTGCCATCCTGGTCCACTTGTGCATCATTAACATATAGATTAGAAGAGGAGGAATCGCTGGTTTATAGCCACTCGTCTCCACTTCATCAGTAGGAAGTTTGAAACTGAGGCGGAAAGAGCTACCAAAGGTTGAGACAAAGCAATAAAGTCCAAAACATTTCATCTGACAGAGTAACGGCGTTATGAACCGAATGAAGCAACAGATTCTCACTCCATCTGCTTCTCTTTTTCCACTGTTTAATATATACATGCACTGCAAAAACACAACATTTTAGCAAGTATTTTGGTCTGATTTTAGTGCAAATATCTCTGTCCACTTTCTATAAGACAAAACTAACTTCTCATCAATAAATAGGAGGTTTTTTAAGTCAACAATTTCTTTAATATTGATGGAAACGTTTTAAATGAAAGTGGAATCAGTACTTTTTTTATTCAATATTAAGGAATTATTGACTTAAAAATGCTAAAATGTATTGCTGGAAAGTTCTTTGTAAGTTAGTTTTATCTTATTTCATGTGTACAGAAATATTTACACTAAAATTAGACCTAAAATATTTGGTAAGATTTTTGTTTTTGCATCGTATTTGCTTAAATTATGTTAATTCAGGCGTTCCACTGTAAATAAGGTCTTTAAAATAATTTATTTGTTGTTCAATTAATTTATTCTTGGGGGGGGAAAAACTGTTAAAATTATTTATACCCTTCCTGCCTGTTAGGAGAGTATAAAAGTTTTCTCCAGCAGATTAAAATGTCAACATTTGAGAAATGTTTTCCAGTGTATTTATGAAGTAACACTGACATTAAAAAAAGTTTGATTAAATTAAAGTCATGGTTTTGAGCACTAACTATTTTATTTGGTGTTTTTTCCCCAAAAAATATAAATATACTTCCTGGTTTCACAGCTTTAAAGATATGGGAAGGTGGATGGAGAGTTTATAGTTGGTTTTTAGGTGTTAATCTTCTAATAATACATAATTAACCAATGATAGATTAAAATTTATTTGTCAACTTTAAACATTTTTAATTAAAAAACATCGCAGGCTGCTAGCTGGCTGCTCTAGCGAATTTAAAACCGGGATTAGCAAGTTTCCTGAGCTTAAAAAGCACAACATAATTTCAAAAATAAATATTTTAATAATAGAATATAGTAGAAACAGATGGTAAGAAAATGGGTCCAGGTAACAACTGTTTGTTCTCGTCTTTATTATAACTTTAGAGGAAATAGAAGCGTTTCATTCTCAGACGTTAAGATGTTTCCGCCTCGTTTTCAGCAGAACTTCAGGATCCAAATCTTTTTGGACTTCTCTATAATCAGAGGACCTGCATTCCTAAAGAGTAAAGCAGGGTCACTGAGCCAGAGCTCGGTGGGGATAAATGAGGAGCATCCAGATATTAGCTGCATCATTTTAAGAGCAGGAGTGGTGACCCAGTTTCCTCTGACTCATAACATCATCACTTGGCAGAGCTGCAGCGTGTGTGGCCCGCAGTCTGCAGCTGCTGCAGCTGCTGCAGCTGCTGCTTTTTCCTCTGCAGCACCACAAATATCACTGCGTTTAGAGCTTCTTGAAGGGATTAAAGCAGGTAAATAAAGAATAAAACGTCCTGGGTTTGAATTCAGGATCTTTATGGTTGAGTTTCTCTGATTCAGTCGCAGATTTTCTCTCTCTGCCTGAAACTGGGTCACATTTCCCCCATCAAATCCAGCAACGGTTTGTAGTAAAACACTTTGGGTCCTGCTGATCTGTAGCAGGATGCCAGCCAATGCTGACTGTTTCTGTTGGTAATAATTCATAAACCACTAGATTTGGATTTTTATTCTGTCGTAAAATAGAATCTGATCTGGTTCATTTTTATCTATTAGTATTCTGATTTACTCAGATTAGGGGTTTTAGAAAACGTCCAGATCTGATTTTAATCTGTTTTCTTGCTTTCTTTACAATATTTTTTTAATAAATGGCAGAAAATGTTTTCAAAAAGTGGCTTTTATTTCGTTCTTAAATGAGATGAACGACAGTTTTAGTGCCAAGTTTTGAGAATTTCTTTGTTAATTTCAAGTATATGTTTGTAATATTAGCAGAATAAAGACGCAACACCTTAAAATTACAAGATAAATGTTTTCAATGTGAAAAAATTTACCGCGATCTGTTGTGACCAGCTCAGTCCATGTGGTTCTTTTTACAAAATAGAAAAATTAGTTTTTCACAGTCATTTTAAATCCTGCTTCTGGTAATAACAATGTGAATTTGTTAGAGATGAAGCATTTCCTTATCTATAAAACTGATGTCAAAGCATAACTTCACAAGGTACTCAACATTCATAATTAAATGTTTTATTTTTCACGGTATTTATTTTACAAAATCTTATATTTGGTTGTAGAGTTGGCCTAAATTCAAAGCAAGATGGCCGCCTTTATTGGTCTGCTAACACGACTGAACATCTCAAAAAGCTTCATTCCATTTTTAAGACTTAGCAGCTGAAGGGCTTGAAAAAGAAACCAACCCAGCTGTTTTATGTCACCTAGTTTTCGGTGTCTGGAAAATAATCAGCGGTGACTGACTTGTTACCTAGCAACGGCAGCAGAGCTCCAGCGTGTTGGTCCGCTGGTTCTACCTCTGGAAAAGAAAAAATGTTTTGTTGTTGACTTGCCGTCCAGAAACCATTTGCTGCATTGTTGTTGGTTGTGCAGGAGGCTCCACTTCTGCTTTTCAAAGACGAAAAGTTGTATAATTTCGCATCTTTTTGCAGCCATTTTCCATTGGGGGCGTGGCCAGCAGCAGCTTATTTGGATTTAAAGTGACAGAGACTCTGAAACAGCTCAAAATAGTCAGAACTGAGCAGAATAAAATTGTATTATTTATGTAGCCAATAGACCTATTCAAACTTGCTCAAGGAAGAATGATGGGCCACTTTTAATTGTCTTTTTGTAATTTCTCAGTTTGACCTTTATGCAAAGAGAACTTAAGTTTGACTTAAATATTTAGCAGTAATCTTATTTTCTATCCCAGAAGAATCAACAACAACAATTCCTCTTTTAGGAGTACTATTCAATTTAAATAGTGTCTTACTTCAAAATATCCATGTCAGGTTTAACTATTAAAGTCCTTTCTGTTCTGTGAGTTTGTACTTTTATTTTACTACTTTTAGCAGATTCTGTTTGTGATCGAACTTGTTTGTGCTCTGGCACAAGCAGGTTGAAACGTATATTAAACCTTATAAATTTTAGCTGGCAGCTGTTCAATTCCTCTTTAACTAGTTAAAATGTTTGTCAGAGTGTCTGTCCAACTTGTTTATGTAAAAGATTTCAGTGTTTCAGAGTTTAGAGGCCTGATTTGGAGCCCAGGTTGGATGAATTCATGGTGTAAAAGAACAAAGCAGACAAATAAGCAGGACAGGAACACAGATGGTGGCTGGATCACACCAAGGATTGACCCTTTCCCCCCTCTGCTCTGGATTTGATTGTTCATAATCCCAACAGCCCAACTGATCATCTGCTGACGAAACGAATGTCAGCAGTTTCTTCTCTTTTTAAAAAGAGAAATGTCTGGTGTGGCTGAATGTGACCTTCAGGAGCCACCGGGGAGCTGCAGCTATGAAGCAGCAGGGAGTTTTAGAAACACAAAACAAGGTCAGGCTGGAGTGGAAGCTGAAACTATGATAATTATTACATTTATTGCGATTATAACTGATCTACTGACACAAAGTAGTGCATAACTGCGAAATGGAGAAAATAGTTTGCAACATTTTGTATGGTATAAACCTGAAAAGTGTGGCATGCATTTACTTTTAGCCCCACCCCATAACGCAACGCTCAACTCTAATATACTTTGATGGAAAAATGGACACGAGGTTCTTGATTTTTACCAGAATTTAACTGGACTCAGAGGTCACAAACAACGGCGTGAGAAATGAACAACAGCATGAAATATTTTCATACAGTAAGGCATTCTCAGAGAGAATAGACAAAAAAATTCACAAACCAGTGGTTTGACTTACAAAATGTCCTCATATTCTGTATAATCTTTAAGAACACGTGAATAACAGAAACTTGAACTTTCATCCCACTTCTGTAGGAAACTCATAAAATATGAGTTTAATATCCAATTAGCTGCATTAACTCAAATAAAAACATCTTCCTTTAGCAAGAGCTAAAAATTTCACTTCACGTTTCTCCAAATCTCTACCAACAGCTGCGTTAGAGTTGAATATTTACTTGAGCAATTTGACATTTTGAAAATAAATTTGCGTTATGGAAACACTCAAATTTAAAAAGAAAAAAAAGAAAAAATAAACTCTTGGTTTTTCTGGCCGTTTCAAAATTGGGTTATTTTGCAAAACTGCAATAAAAACACTTTTCTCATCAGACAAGTTTGCAAAGAAGACGACAACAGGAAGTGGTAGAAGGATGATGATGATGATGATGATGCAGTGGGGTTTTTATATTACTTATTAATTACTTTATTGGAAACACGGCAATTGCAAAATTGTGTTTCTCCAACAATAGAGGAATGTAGATCAAAGTTGTGCCCACATTGAAATGCAGGTTTAGACTGAGAAAAAGAAAACATGCTGTACAATTGTCAAAAAAAAGCAACAAAAAAAACAAACTGTCATCCTCCTACCACTTCCTGTCGTTTTCTTCAGCGTTTCTGCCAGTAGTAACATCCTGCTGTTGATCACATGACTCGTATGATTCTAAAAAAAAAGGTGTTTCCATTGCAGTTTTGCAAAATAAATCTATTTCAATACGGCTGAAAAACCACCTCACCCTAAAGCTACAATAGTTTTATCAAAGAAACTTAAGTGTGTAATTTCAGTTTGGGCAATTTTACGGTTAAGAGAAACGCAGTTATTGATGCCAGTCCCATTCATATGTCGTCTTGTTAGTCCAATCTCAAACCTTTTCCAGGTTTTCTTCTGGTATCATCCCGTATTTCGCTCCATCCACCTTCCCATCAACTCTGGCATGATTTTATTTAGGAGTGTCAGAGTTGGAGGGGTTTAATACAAAGATATGCCACATTTGTAAGATATTCTTCTTAAAATGTTTTCTTCTCATTATTAATTTCTTATATTTTGTCTGGAATGATGGACAAATGATAGAAAACAACATGCAGGGAACCTCATGATGAGCTTTTAATGACCAGTGGGTAATGTGGTGCAGAGGGCTGGGCCCGGTTCCCCGTCTGCCCCCTGCTGAGACGCAGGCGGGGCTCTGGGCCCCATGTGGGGGTCTGGCTTAAGGGATTGTGCTCCTCTCATGTGAGCAGTGGGGAAAAAAGAGAGGCAGACTCAAACAAAAGCCAGACCTGTCCCTAATCTGGATACCAAATCAGGTCCACAATGAGATTTACAAAAATCTGAACCCCCTTCAGACAAAACAGCACAAGGCTCAGGAAATCCAGGATGAAGGACAAAGGATGCACAGAGCTCAAAATTCCTACTTTATCTGCAGAAAACCTCAGATTTCAATGCTTTAGCACATCTTAGAGCTGATAGATGAAAAGAAGCTTGGTGGATTTTTGCATAAATTAATTAAAAACTCTGTTTTTAAATTAAAAACAAGCAGCACTGCAAAAACACAAACTCTCACCAAGTATTTTTGGCCTAGTTTGTTGGACAAATAAGACAGAAGTAACTTTTCAGCAAGAAATATGATCATGTTGTAAGTAAATAATTCTTGAATATTGATGAAAAATACACTTATTTCACTTATAACATATTTTCCATTTTATGGAAAAACATAAACAAGTTATTTCACTTGTTTATCAATATTAAGGAAGTAATTACATTAAACAAGCTCATATCTTTAAGAAAATCTGCTTATTGGTTAGTTTTGTTTTATTTCAAGTGTAATATGATATTTGCACCAGAAACTAGACCATAAATATTTGGTAAGATTTTGTGTTTTTGCAGTGAAAAATGAATTTTTCATAATAGATTCCCTTTAACATTTTCCCCATGTTATAAGTTAAATAATCTGCAGGTGGAACTGGTACTTTCTGATCAATATTAAGGAATTATTTACTCTAAATGATTAATTAATTTAAGCTTATTTGATAGGGACAGACACACATTGATAAAGACAAACTGAACAAAACATCAGTCCCATGTTTATATAATAATCTCCTATTTGTTGTGTATGACGTGTCTGGTTTTTTTTTTTGCTTTGCTGAATAAATTAATCCTTTATCTGAAGCTGAAGTTACTTTTAAGTTGGTTTTATCTAATTTGTAGATATTTGCAGACTAAAAATCCTTGATGTTTTTGCAGTGTAATGCGCTCTGACTCTGAAAATTCAACATATATTAAGATTCTTGTGATCAGACGAACCGTTTGCTCTACAAAGATCAAATTGTTTCCTGGCGTAATCCCGGCTGCGACCGAGCTTAGCGCGTCGCCTGATGCTTGATGCTGTTGCGTAATGAGCGAGTTCTCCTGCGGGACACGGAGGCGGTCAGTGATTCAGATGAGGATCTGGCAGTGACCCGTTCATCTCTTTAGGGGTCAAACCGACGAGCGGCTACCTGCCCAGGAGGAAACAACACGCTGCTGTTTTTAGAGCGTCTCTGCCTCTGTGTGACTCCGTCTTGTGATCTGAGGAGAAAAGGGGGGAAGTGTTTCAGCATGAATGTAGGCCACAGATTCTATTTTCCTCAGGCTTCTTATTCTTTTCCCCTTCAAGCCTATAAATAATGCAAAGCGTTTCCTCCTTTTGAGCACATACAAAAACTCTAACCCCCGGTTTGAAGAATAGCACAAATTACCCCCTTTTTTCCTGCAGGGTTTCCCTCCTGAAACTCCCACCTCACGTTTTAATTTGGGTTTTCCTCCTGCTCATTTGTTCCTCCAGTTGCCCCCTCTTGTCCTTGTTTTCAGGCCGGTCTGCAGCGGGGCAGATAACGCAGACAGAGCGCTAATCGTGTTGAGCCACAGCAGAAACACTTGGCTGTCGCTTTAGGAGATTTGTGATGTCGGTCTGTTTCTTCCCATGTGACTTCATGGCGTAGAGAAAGAGGAAAGGCTTTGATTCTCCATCCGAGTCAGAATGAAGCTCAGCTTTTAGATTTCAGCCATTGCCGGAGGTTAATCAATCAATCAATCAAGTTCATTAGTAAAGCACATTTCAGCAACAGAAACATTAAACAGTGGAACCAGTAATAAACATTTTCACTGCAAAATTACAAAATATTTGTTTACTTTTCAATTTTCCTTTCTAGTATTTCCTTTTAGTTTTCTGTGGTTAAGTCAAAATGTTGACTTTCTATCTCATAATTATGACTATAAATGTTTAGATTAGAATTTTTTTAATCTCATAGTTATGACTTAGAAAGTCAAAAATAAAACTCTCTCAAAATTGTGCTAATATCTCATAATTATGACTTTGAAAGTCAAAACTATCACTTTGGATCTAATAATTATGACTTTTAACGTTCACATTAGGGCTTTTTTTTGTTATGACGATGAGAGTCAAACAAACGACTTTCTCTCATAATTGTCTTTATATCTCATTATTATTACTTTTAAGTCAAAATTTGGTTTTATTTTATCACATAATTATGACCATATGTGTTTAGATTATGATTTTTTAATCTCCTAATTTTGACTGAAAGTCGAAATTATGATGTAGAAAGTTGTAATTGTGAATGTACCTCAAAATTATATCTTCATATGTCATAATTATAACTTTAAAAGTCAAAATTATAGCTTTGTCTTTTTTACTTTAAAAGTCTAATTATAACTTCCTTTTGGGCTTTTATTTTTTCTTTCATGGCGGAAATAGTCTTCCTTAGTAACGCTTTCAGCATTTTTAAACTGTTTCATCCTTCATCCAAGGGGCGGGGCTTATCTCACAGGCCACGCCCCCTTTACCCTGACTCGTCCTCTCCGTGTGACAGTGGGGGCTGTCCCGAGCATTATCTAAACACCCACAGAGCTACTGACACACACACACACATACACACACACACACCAACAGAGCTCCCTCTTTTTAAGCTGTTTCATTTTTGTATCGGAAGGACCGGAGGAAGCTCCATCCCTCTGGCTTGTTCCTCCCGCTGCAACTCCGGAGTTTTACTGGGAGGAAAAACAAGTTAACATGACGGAATGGGAGTGAATGGGTTGCCAGGGAGCCTGATCCGAGCGGAGTGAATGGAGGCAGCAGCAAACTAAACTGAGAATGGAGGACGGCTTTTCCAGCTACAGCAGCTTGTATGACACCTCATCCCTGCTCCAGTTCTGCAACGGTAAAACGAAACTAACTCATCCCGCCTGCCGTGTTTTCCCGACCAGCTGAGTGTGTCATGCTGAGCTGCAGCAGAGTTTAGCAGCAGCTCCGGTTTTACACAGCGCGGACCACTTTAGGGGATTTGGAGCTGAAAGTCATGCTGCAGGAGGAATTAAAGGCAGAAAAATGTCAACATTGTGTCAGAGTGAGTCAGCTGCAGCCAGGAGAGGCGATGAACAGACAGGCAGGCCGAGGAACAGCGTTTCAGTTTCATGTCCAGATGAAAACGTGTTTGGATGAGGTTTCACCCTTTATGTCAGCAGGAGAAAACATCTGCAACATGAGTGTTGTCCGAGCTGCTGGGAAGGAGAAATGATGTGTTTGAGGAGGGGCGAGTCAGGAGGCCAGGATGACACATCAGTTTAGAGATGTATTTCTATTAAGCTCTCCTCTGTTTATCTTCAAAGTGTTTACACCAAACTGCGTTCAGATTGGTAACATTATGGCTTTCTGTGGTTTCTCTACAGTTAATGGCTCTCCAACCAGGGTGGCATGCCCTGGGGGGTCAACAAGAAAACAAATATCAGGTTTTTCTTTTTCTCAATGTAATGTTTTGTATGCAAGTCAGTAATAAACTGAGTAATATATTTTTTTATTTTCATACCTGATAGTCTGATAGACTCGCTTCGCTGCACCAAGAACCTCTGGAGGAAACGAGACATGAGCGCAACTTTCTGTTTGATAAAATGGAAACAAAAATGGAGTGGCATCAGATTTTAGTGGTGCTAGGTTTTCTCTTTGGTCTGGTAAAAGACTACGAACCATTTTTCCAGCTAGCGCTAGATAAGCATGTTTGTTTTGGTTATGATTACCCAGAATGCCCTGCGTTAAAGTCCACTTCCTGCTTTTGGAGTGGACTTCAGTCTGCTTGCATTCACATTTGCAATAAAGCCACACCACAGTTCACTTCAACCGAACTGAGACTTAAGTTTGTAGGAGGACCAGAGTTCATTTTCTTGGTCAATTACAAATGAACTGGACTTTCTAGTCTTACTTAAAGTGGATTAAACATGTATGTGAATGCATTCTAACATACAGCTTTAATTGAGTTTATTATGTTATTTTTCTAATGCACAGCATTGATGAATGTTTCTTTAGTTCTTAATGTCTCTGATATGTTGTTTTTGGTCCACCTAAAAACTTTGGTTTTGGTTCAGTAGAAGTGAACTCTGATGCAGTTTGAATTCATATGTAGATGCAAGTGGAACGGAGACCACTCCAAAAGCAGGAAGTGGACTACAGTGCAGGGCATTCTGGGTAAAAACAACCAAGACAAACGCAAGAGTCTATCGCTAGCAGAATAAATGATTCATAGTTTTTTACCAAAGACAAAAGAGAAATCCTGGAACTGCTGAAATCAGACGCTACTCCATTTTTGCTTGCATTTTGTGAAACAAGAAGTTGCGCTCATGTCTTCTTCAGAGATTTTTGTGTCGTTTAATTCAGTGGTTCTTGATGCAGCGCCCCTACAGGTGAGGAGGGGAACAGGTTTCTCAAATAGTTTGGTTCTTTAGACACAGTGCAGTGTGAAAGAAAACTGCAACAGCTGAAAATGTATCAAATGTTGCAACTTTGGTTCCCAATCGAACCAAATCTACCGGACTATCAGGTGTGAAAAAACCTAAGTGTGTTCAGTTATTTGTAAGGACAGGCGACATTTGTTCAGGATCCTGCAAACAGACAGCAAGAGCCAAACAAAGGGGATTAGACCGAACACAATGACCGATGCTTGGGCTTCTCCTAAAGTAGTTCCTCTTATTCCTCTAAAGTTTCTCCTCATCTTTATTTAATGGTAAACGTAAGAATGCTCTGAATGCTATCGTGCGGCCGCAGCTTGTCATCGTGAGTCGCCTCGGCCGTCGTTTACTGTTCATGAAAAACTCAATGGCGTTTTCTGAGCTGGGTAAGCACTTTTGCTGCTGATGAGGAGGAAGGGGAGAGCAGCGCCTCTCTAAAGCAAACGAGGGATGAGGAATTATAGAGAGGTGACCGCTTCCTAGGTCCACTTCAGGCCTCAGTGTTCCCATGAATAACTGATGAAGTGAAGCTGGTTAAAATGGTTTTGGACACAAAGAAAGAAGCTGCACAGAGATAGACAGACAAATATTCAATCCATTTGGATTTATTCATCCTGAAAACTTTAAATCCGTTCGGAGCAAACTGAAAAAGTAAAGTGGATCTGTTTTCTTTCCTTGTGGTGAGTAAAGACAGTGACAGCAGAGGTGTGCGTTAGTTTGACTGACCTGAAAAACAGGTGTGGCGGCGTGCTCCACGTTACGGAGGCTTCACCAGATTCCCTGAGGATACGAGTGTCACTTCAAACTCTTAAAAATAAAAATGCAGCAGCTGGAGGTTCTCTGGTTGACGGGTTATGTTGTTTGAGCATTTGAAAAACTTTGTCTTGCTGCATTTATCTCATTGTGATTTCACACTTCGAAACTTCCCTTGTGTCTTATCAGACAGCAGTCAGTTGTTAACAATACAAATGATTTTCAATTACTAATAATATTTGTAGCAAGAAGTAACAATTCAATCTAAAAATTAAAATATCCCAAAAAGGCTTGGGCCGGCCCTGCCTCTACATTCCTGCTCCCAAATCAAAACGCTCATCTTCACAGAAGAACTTGTGTTTTGCTCCAACAGAGTGCCTTACCAGGGGCGCACACATCTACTGTGTTTATCCTGAAGGTCCAACTGACATCATCGCTCTCTGCTCCAGCCGTCCAAATCCACTCAGAGCAGAGGCAAATGATGTCATTCACTCCCCTCTTTTGCTGCCCCTCTCGTGCCTCGTGAGTTGTTGAGCATCCAACCAGACTAATGTTCTGAGAGCGGGTCAGCTAAACTACAGAAAACATGAGCAGGCTGCACGCTTTCTCCTCTGGCAGTCAGAATAAATGAAAATTAGCCCCTTTACAACCTCAGACACATGTGTCTGAGGTTAATTTTCGTCTGGCTGACTGCAGCTGATGGAGGAAGTAAACCCTTTAAATAGGCCTTTCTCTGGGAAATCAGATTTAGAACAAGCTGCAGAAATTTAATTGTTAGTTTATGGTTTGTAGCTGCTAATGATGATGGAGTTTATTTGTAATTGCTTTCACAGATGACTTGATGTGTGTTGGTTCATTTTAAAGGGAAGAAAGTGACCGCTTTTAGCTCCCATTGAATAATCTGGCGGTTGTTTCCTGTTTTGTCTGAAAGCTCACTATGGCCAGCTATTTCCCAAAGCCCAAAATAGCTGAGTTTACATTGTCCCTGTTATGAGGAACACAGATGAGAGTAAAAATATAAACCCTGTAGTCAAACCAGAAGAGAGCAATCAGCCCCAATCACAGTCAATTCTCATTCAGTGGATGTTAAATGGCTTTAATCAACATCAAATTTCAATTTGACCTTTTTTATGGAGGATTTTTCAGTTATACCAGCTGCATTTTATTTTTACTACCAAAAACCTACAGAAAATCATTAACCGGCTGGATTTTGTCCCCAAAATTTGCATTCTTTCTTGAAAGAAAATAATTTTAAATCTAAGTCTGACAGAAGTATGAATAATTCCGAGCATAAACATGCAAAACCTCTGTTTCAAATTCATCAGATAACATGCTTAGAAGCAGCTGATGTGTTTATGTTGTTTACAGGGGATCTAATAAACAACACAACCTATTATGGAAAACTCATATTTTGCACATTTTTGCCGGTTTTTTTTTTCTTCTCTCTTTTGACAATGTTTTTCAGTGTGTGGAAAATGAACCGTTTCAAAACTTCTCAAAAGTTAAGTCACAAGCCACTGGCACTGCACCATTACCTATCAACCCAAGGGGAATTCCGAACGTCACCTAGCAACCTAAGGGGAATTCCAAACGTCACCTAGCAACCCAAGGGGAATTCCGAACGTCACCTAGCAACCCAAGCAGAGCTCCACCATGTTTGGTTAGCTAATTTTACCGCCCTATGTTGGCCTGTTGGAATAAATAAACACATGATAAAGTAATGCGAGGTCAATCTTTTCCATTTGCATGATTTATTATTTTACTCCTTTCTTTCTCTCTCTTTCTACCAAACGTTGGATGTCAAAAGTCTTTTATCTGGTACCTTGGAATCAACTAAGCCTTTTTTTGAAGGGCAATAATTCATTTTATTTGTTGTTTCTGTTGTTTTGCTTATTTATTTTGGATATGTAAAATGTCTTCCAGTCTCAGTGTTAAATGTTCATTAGAATTTAAAATGTATTGATCTTTGAGTAGGTGTTCTTGCATTACTACCATTATATTACTTGAACATGGTCTGAAAACAACAACATTATTGTTTATCACAATAACTTCTGGGACAATTTATTGTCCAGCCAAATTTGCTGTCGTGACAGACTTAGCTGTATGTGCTAAGCAATGGTTGCTGGAAAAGACAAACATTTTGTAGTTGACTTACCATCCAGAAACCTTTTGCTACATTCTTGTTGGTTGTGTAGGAGGCTCCACTTCTGCTTTTCAAAGATGTAGGGTTGTATAATTACGAACCTATTTGCAGCCATTTTCATGTACCAGTGCAAACATTGAATTGGGGGGCGTGGCCAGCAGCAGCTTATTTAGATTTAAAGTGACAAGACACCCTAAAACAGCTCAAAATGATCAGAACTGAACAGAATAAAATCTCATTATATAAGAATAATTTAGTGCAAAAAATGTAATGAACATTCCACAGACCTAACCTGTTTAAGGAAGCATAATAGGTCACCTTTAAGAATGATTTCTGTTTGTTTTTGCCAGATCTTTCTGCTCCATGTTCAAACACACGTCAGGATTAAGGAATCATGGATAAAAAGCTGTGATGTGAGATCATGAATGAAGAAGGTAGGGATTAATTAGTGACAGTACAGCTGGACTGAGCAGATGTGAAGGGTGCAGTGGGAGTTTGAAGCTGCTTTGATGCTTGTTGGAGGTATTTTGAAGCACATCAGAGGTGACAGGACTTTATCTAGCCTCCGTCTCTTCTTCTCCGTGGATCTGCATTTAGAGAAGTCTTTGTCTGAACTCTGAGTGATGACGGAAGAATTAGGATCAAAGCTCTGCTCACATTACCTGCCAAGGATGAGTTGTAGGAAAGGGAAATTGTAGTGTTTAGTGATACAGTAGCGTTGGACGACATGACTGAATAACTTATCACGATATCAGCGTTTCATATCAGTCGACATCGATAATCGTTGATTCGTTTTTTGGCTTTAAATATGTGAAATTCTTTCCTCTTTCATCCAGTTTTCACTCCTTCGCCGTTGTTTTATTTAATTTTTAAGCAGTTGTGAGGAAAAGTGGAGGAACTTTAAACTGCTACTGTGTCAGTTGCTCAACTCGTTGCTAGGTAACCGAGCTTGAAACTGCTGCCCATCAGGTTGTTGCTAGGCAACCAAACAGCGAGAGAGTGAGTTGATTCCAGATTTCAGGGTCAGATATGTTGAATATTTTATCAGATGTTTTATCTATTGAGATTGATTGGTGTATTTTGTTATTGATTTATTATCCAGCTCTTTATTAGAGCTTTTTTAATTTTATTTTAATCTATCTCTTGTCTTCTGCTTTTGACCTTTCTCCTGATTAAATCAGTCAAATTCAAAAATATGCTATTAATCCCAAATTGAAATTAAATGTTGTAGCTCATATTAATTCAAATTCTTTAAAGAGTTATTGTAGATAGTGATGGCTGTTGTTTACATGTTGTCCATGTAAACCTATTTGCACCAGTGGACTCTAAAAAAACTGCTTCAAAACATTAGGAAATGATGTAAAACACCATTAATCTGTATCTACATGTTTCAGTGGATCGGTCTAATAAATATCGACCTGAACAGGATAACTTATCTGCTCCTGCTGATTCGTTTAAAGGCTCACATTGATTTCCGATATCAGTCAGTGAGACGGCGCACCTCGTCCGTTTCGTCTCAAACCGGATCCAGCTGCGTCTCTTCCACGTTTAAATTCTGCTCTGCTTTATTCTGCTGTTTGCCCCTTTATCCTCACATCTGACTCTCTCACGGTGGATTTCAGAGCGCTCTAATGTTTTTCTTTTTAATTTTTAATCTGCAGCCAGTCAGATATTGAGCAACCATCCAACGCCTTATCTCCCTCCGTTTTCTCTCACTTTCCCCCTGATAAGGTTTGCTCAGCACTTTTACTTCAGTGCCGCTAAATAGTGAACCATTTATAGTGAAATTATACACAGACCAGCCGCTTGTGCTCATTAAATGTGTGCAGTGAGACCCACCTATTTCATAAGATCCTGATAAGATCTTTTTAGATTTTATGCATTTTAATTTATGCAAATAAACGTTTCCATCTTCAATTAATTAATGTTTTTCTTAAAAATAGTCACAAAGATAAGATGCAGAAGAAACTAATAGAAGCATTAAGAGATAAAAAAGCATAATTAAGAACATGAATGAGAAGAATTACTTTTGATTGTCAAACTACTAACGTGTAGTTTAAAAAACAAATATAACTCAATATTATCAACATAGAAATAGTAATCATGATCATATATATTTGTATTAGTTTGATCTGTTTTGTAAAGTACCTTTAAATAAATAAACGTAACTGAATTAAATTACATTATGTCATAAAAAAACTGAAGAATACCTGCTAATCAAAGTATATGAAGGGAAGAAAAAACAATGATGCGAGTAAAGAACCTTGAGGAACCCCACTATGGAGAGTTAAAAGGGGCAAAACTAAATAAATAAATACACCATTAAATATGCCAATTTATTTAATGTGCAAGAACAGTAACCATGAAATTATTAAATGCACATTTAATTATCAGCTATTATAAGCTTGCATTTTAATTATTTTGTAATACCTTTAATAAATTGTCTAGTAAAAAAATTATTTAAACATTTATTTATTATGTTTAAATAATAAATAAATTATCTCACTATATTTATAGGGTAAAATTAATCATTAAATAAATTAATTTAATGATTAATTTATTTAATTTAGTCCCTTTTAGCCCTTCAAAAACATTTTATTCTTCAACAATTTTCATTTTAAAACACCTAATTGAACATTTCTGCAAGTTTTTGTATAGTAAATTAATTAATTAATCAATTATTTATTTTATTTAATATGTATTTTAATGACACATTGCAGTAACAACTATAAAAGACAAAAAACAAATACCAGTAAAGCAAATTAGACTGATGAAACAGTGATAATAACTGAATGTTTCTTACAGGTGTGACTGTAAAAAGTATTTTAAATGCAAAATTAAAAGTAACGCCACATAAAATGCTTGTTAGTCATCAAATTGACAGATACTGATGTAAGTGCAATATTAGAAGCAGCTGTTGCTCAGGTTGAAGCATTCAAATCTCTTTAATGCGATGCTTTGCTTAAAATCTGCAGGAAAAATAATATACAAGAACCATGAATATGTGCTAATATAACAGGTCTGCTGTCAGCTTCTGCTGAAATATTTTATTTTTGTCAAAATGCGTTAAAATGCTCTCCTTTTATCCTGTTAAAAGCAGGCCAGGATCAAACATTCATTTGAAGAAACTATTACTTCTAAAAATACTTTGTAGTGCTTCTCAAAGCATTTCTGTCTTTTCTGCTACGCAGCCGTAATCGTGCTTGGTTTGGTTGTCTTAAATAAATTAAAAATAGATTTTCTACACATTAAAAGCTGTCAAGAACACACTCTTCCTGCACACTCTTCCTCTCTCGTCTTTATCTGCACTGACACACATTCAGGCAGCCTCATCTTGTGACCTACTAAAACAATCAGGCATGTAAAGCAGCACCGTTTCAAGTCCTGGGCTATAAATATATTTATATACATACATATATAGCTCTGGAAAAAGCTAAGAGCTCACTGCACTGAACCCCATTGAAAACCTCCTAGTTATTCCACCAAATATTGATTCTGAAATCTTCCTGAGTTAAAACATTAGTTTTGTTGTTTCTAAATGAATATCAACTTGTTTTCTTAGCATTATTTCAGGTCTGAAAGCTCTGCATCTTTTTATTTTGACAATTTCTTATTTTCTGTAAATAAATATAAAATTTTTGCTTGGTATTTCAGAAACATGTTGTCAGTAGTTCATTGAATAAAAGAACAATGTTCATTTTACTCAAACATAAACCTATACAGAGTAAAATCAGAGAAACTGATGATTTTAAGTGGTATCTTAATTTTTTCCAGAGCTAACACTTCTCCTGTATTAAATGTATTGCATATATTGTCTATTAAATAACTTATTAAAGCATTTATTTATTCCATGTTATCTTTAATTAATGGTTTAATAGTGTATTTATTTATCCAATTGTTTCACTTCTAATCCTCCATGGGGTTCCTCAAGGCTCTGTACTCGGGTCATGTGTTTTTTCCCTTAATATACTTTGATTAGCAGGTTTTATTTAGTCTTTTATGACGTAATTTAATTTGCTTGGCTCCAGAAGCTCTACTTATATACACTGCATAACGAATCTCACTATATTTATATGGTAAAATTCTGGCAACTATGTTTTACCATAATTTAGAGATTTTTCTTTTACAGTGCAACACTAAGAATGTTATGTGACTTATTTGTGCTGGAGAATTTGCATAAATGTGCTTCTGCATTTTGAGGATGTGTGCGTGTGTGTGTGTGTGTGTGTTTACCTGTCATCACAAGGTCAGGAGATGAGACACGCAGGCTTCACAGGACCTTGGATTGTCACAGATGTTTAAAAATACCTCAGCAGAGCAGAAACAGATCAGAAAGTGGCTCCGCTCCGTTTTGAGCGCGCTCAGCAGAGCGTGGATGTTACCTGCGGGGGGAGGCCACTGGTAATAAATCAAACGAGTCAGCGCAACCCGCTGCAGGAGATGCCATTATTTTTAGCTGCTACATCATCAAAGAAATGAAAGGCAAGAAATTACAAACAGTTAAACCAAAAAACAGTAACTTATTGCCAAAAACATGATTCGGTCTTTCCTTTTTTTTTTTTTTTTTAAGTGCTTCTGCTGTTTTTAGAAGCAGTAAACCGGAGTTATAATAGTTTTGGGTTTTTCGATATAATTTAGTTATATTTCATTGCGATTTTTTTGTCTAATTCTGTTAGAGTGTGTTTGCTAGTTATTACTATTTAAATATTTAGTTTTGTTTTGCATACAGGTGCAGAATTAATAAATGTCAATGTATCGTGTTGTGGTTATGTGCACGTATATTGGGTAATGAATACTCAACAGAAGACACCATTTTCAAAAAATGTATTAAATTATTATTGAATAAAAAACTGACTTGTGTTCTATCACAACTTTTGCTGTCACCAATTTGCAAACTAGCGGAGCATGAAGGACTGTAAACCAACAAATCCACCTCATCCTACAATGCCAAAGCGTTTTATCAAAAACTGTGAGGTTTTTGAATATTATTGTGTTTCCATTAAGCAAATTTATGTTTATTATTTCAATGTGCACAATTTTATGTTTAATCCCAACTCAGAAAGAGGCTTTCATTCTCTTATCACATTTATTTTGAAGAGGAAATGATTTATTTCTCAGATCGCTTCATGTTGTCAAACAGCAAACGATTTTTTTAATTTTAAAGTTTTTGGAAAATTAAAACTTTTTCAATTCTTTCAGTTCACTCACACAGTAAATTCTGCAGAGTTAAATCAACACTATGCCGAGTCTATTTGGTCCTTATCAGAATTGTCAATTTAAGTTAAATTGTCAATTTAACTCTTTTCAGAGTTATTTCAACAAGAAACTGAGTAGTTTTAACACTTGAAAAAGTTATAACTACTCAAACTATTGTTGAAATAACTCTATAAGAGCCAATTCTGAAAGGGACCAAATAGACTCGGCATAGTGTTGATTTAACTCTGCAGAATTTACTGTGCAGATTTAACAAAGCAGCAGTTTGGATATTAGCATTTGAAAACTTCAGTATGTATTTACTCAGGTTATTATTTTGACAATCTAAACTTCTTGGTGTTGCCAAAAAGTAAAAACAGAAGAAATCAGTTTTTCCAAAGCTCTGGATATCTGTAAATTAATCACCAAACCTTTTACAATCAGCTCAGGATTAATTTGTTAGCTGAGTGTGTCAGCATGTTGGTTCCTGCGTCATCAAGATGTCTGCGTCTCATTTCCAAACTGTGTCGGGTTGCGATGTTAACAAATATAATTTACCTCTTGGTGCCTGGTGTGCAGCCTGCACAGATTACGCTGCAGCCTAATTGATGTCCTACATTTGCTTTTAATGGGGGAAGTGCGGGGAAAACCCTGTGATTGAAGTGTGCATCCCCCCTCTGCATGCACCCAGCCGGAGCAGAGAGCCCCATTAGAAATCCCATCAAAAATTGATTCGTCAGACCACAGGTGCAGACATGAGAGAAAGAAAGACATTTGCATTTATTTATTCTTTTTTTTTTTTGGTTTGGTTTAAAACTGACACAATATGTTTTGTTGCTGAATATCATTTTCTTTCTTGTTTTGTTGAATTCAGTTTTAGCTAAAAAAAAAAAATAAGCAGCAAAAACAGATGAAGCAGAGATTTAAAACTGGATTATGAGTTCAATCATTTTAAGCATATTTATATTTTCTATCTAAATCCTGATTTTATTTTTTGAAGATTCTAATTGGTGCACCCTTAGTTTGTTTCTGTCTTTTAATCTAGTTCTAATATTGTATAAAAAGAGGCGAATGAAAAATCTGGTGAATATGTAATTTTTTAAATCCAATTAATCATCAGAATAATCAATTAATTGATTACTAAAATAATCGTTAGTTGCAGCCTTAACATGATGCAAGACAAACAGCCTGGATATTTAAATGTGAAGCAGAATAATAGAGAATACTGAGTTCACTGAGGATTCCTGCTGTAAAGACCAAATTAAATGAATATCCACAGCAGAGTAACTGTATCCAGTAGTGTTGATGTTCACTGTTTCTATTTTTACTGTATGGAAATCATGTTTTCTGTGACGGCAGTGTTTCGGGATGGAACATCAGCATATCCACGCTCTCCCTCGCTCTGGATGGACCTCCTGTTCCTTCCTGGCTGTTTGTTGCTGGGGACAAAGGCCTGTTTTATGTGAGGAAAGGTTGAGACTGAGAGTGAGGCTTGTGTCAGAGCCTGGAGCTGCTGCCAGCCATGACTCAGTACATCTGTGGTCCGTTTGGGTCCTGAAAGTCTCACTAATGAAGAGGATTTCTGGTTCCAGCTGCTTGTCACGCCGTTGTTGATTCAGATGGTGGCAGGGGATTTATGTGAAAAGGACTTGTTGTTTTTGCAGATCTGCTATGTCACTCAGAAAACTGAGGTTTATTTTGATGGGAGGGAAAAGGACTAAATCAGAGGAGTTGAAGTGTTTTTATATCCGATTGTCCGTTCGATTGGAAAGCAAAATTGCAACATTTGTTACATTTTCAGCTGCTGTGGTTTGCTTTCACACTGCAATGTGTCAGACCTGTTCCCCTCCTCGCCTGTGGTGGCGCTGCACCAAGAACCTCTGAAGGAAATGACATGAAAACCTCTGAAGAGGACAGGAGGACAACCATCTTCTTCATAAAATGTAAAAGAAAATGGAGTAGCGTCAGATTTTAGCGGTAGTAGCATTTCTCTTTTGTCTTTTGTAAAAGACCAGGAGCCGTCTCTCCCTATTGTTCTAGATTAGCGCGTTTGTTTTGGTTGTATTTACCCAGAATGCCCTGTGCTATTGTCTGCTTCCTGCTTTTGGAGCGGTGTCTGGTTTGCTTGGTGTTCAACGTGTTTTCACGTCTGCTCGATTGGGGAACAAAGTTGCAACATTTGTTACATTTTCAGATGCTGCGGTTTACTTTTACTCTGCACTGTGTCAAATGAGCCAAACCCTTTGAAAAACCTGTTCCCCTCCTCGCCTGTGGTGGCGCTGCACCATGAAGCTCTGAAGGAAATAACACTAAGAAGAAGACAGGAGCATAACTTTCTGCTTCACAAAATGGAGTGGCGTCAGATTTTTGTGGGTGTGAGATTTCTCTTTTGTCTTTTATAAAAGACCATGAGCCATTTTTCCTGCTGGTTCTAGATTCACGCATTTTTGTTTTGGTTGCATTTACCCAGAATTCCTTGCACTGTTGTTTGCGTCCTGCTTATTTGGTCTCCAATAAAACCAAAATATTTGTTACATTTTCACCTGATGCAGTTCTGTTTCGCATTGCACTTGGTCAAACAATCCAAACTAAAGGAAAAACCTGTTTCCCTCCTCGCCTGTGGGGGCGCTGCACCAAGAATCACTGACATGAAAACCTCCAAAGAAGACACTGAGCACAATTTCTTTCTACAAAATCTGAACAAATATGGACTCGCATCAGATTTTAGCTGTGGTAGGATTTCTTTTTTGTTGCTTATAAATCACTACAAGCAATTTCTCCCACTAGCAAGTTTGTTTGGTTGTTTTCACCCATAATGCCCTGCTCTGTAGTCCACTTCCTGCTTTTAGACCACCTGGTGTTCACATATGCATTCGAACAGCACCAAAGATCACTTGAACTGAACCGAGTTTGTAGGCGGACCAGGGTTTGCTTTTTTGGGGGCTGAATCAGATTTGATTCATTCATGAACTAGAGTTTGATTAAAATATACTAAACATGGCTGGTGGGAATCCACCTCAAACTCATGTTAACATTTCCAGCTTCTGGGATATCCATCCGTCTGTGCTGGGTAGAGGGTGGACTGGTGCCAGTATCCAGCTGTCATTCGATGAGAGTATACACCCTTAATAAGCTGCTTGTCCATCACACAGAGACAGACAGGACAAACACACACTTTTTCTCACACACTCTCACTCCTAAGTGCAATTTAGAGAGAGCAGTTAGCTTAGCATGTTTTGGACTGTGGCCAGGATTCCAGCCCAGGAACTTAGCAACAATGCTAACAACCGCTGCCTAGCAGAACAGCTACATAAAGGTATAAACTGGGTTTTCTTTCTCACTTTGGTTTTGGTAAGCACCTAGAGAAGCTTTAAACCTATTTACTTGTTCTCTGATTTTATCTTTTCCCTGGATGAACGCTCTTGGATGCCCTTTTTCCTGTAAAATGGTTCTTTATGTTATAGATTCAAAATTGCATCTGCAGAGGTGGGGAGAGTAAGCAAAAACTGTACTAAAGTAAGAGTAACACTACTTCAACATATTTTTACTCAAGTAAAAGTAAAAAGTATTTGTCTACTCAAATACTGAGTAGCTGATCAAATTATGAGGCATTTAATATTTAAAAATTACATCATCAGATGGACCAAAATATAAAGTTATGTGGAAATGTTCATATTTTAAGGACAAAAAAGACAATAATTCTTATAAGTAACAAAAACTGCAGGTGTGTGTCTGTGTCTGGTGAGTTTTTGGTAAAATATGTTTTTCATTCAGTGGGTAGAAAACCCAGAAATTTTACTCAAGTAAGAGTAGAAATACTTCATAATAAAATTACTCAAGTAAATGTAAAAAGTACAGAGTAGTAAAAGTATTTTTTTACTCAACTAAATGTAATTGAGTAAACGTAACTCCTTTGATATTTTGTATCGACTTTATTAAATGTCACACTACTGTAATAAATTTCACCAGGTAGCTTCTTCACTCTTGTTTAAACCGTTTGGGACGTTTTCTGAGGGAATAATTGCGAGCAGATAGTTAAAAAATGATTTTCACAGGCAGAGAGAAAACAGACCTATGAAGCTAAGCTCTGACTTTAGGGATCGCTGACATTCAGTAAGATCTGCTGCACATATCCTCCGTAATCCCTCTGCACTTCCTCTTTGGCAGGACAGCGTGTGTTTTGTTAAACAGCGTGTTGGGATAATGGTGTATATCTGACTTGTTCCTGGGTTAATGGAAGCCACGTCTTTGTCTGTTTTTCCTTCTTTTTTGCCAATTATTTCTGGCTTTGTGGCTGGTCTGCTCTCTGTTTCTCATCTTTTTAATCATTTATCTGTGAACGCTGCTTAAACATTACAGTTCTGAATATTTTTAAACGCTTATCTTTAATTTTAAACCTCATCACAGACATGTAGCAGATCTTCTGATCTTGACTTCTTTCAATATGTTTTAAATTGGATTTAATTATTTAGCTAATGCTAAATAATTAGCATTTGAGATCAATGTCAAGCTGAAAAATCCTGCTTCATTTAATTTTCTGATTCTTATCAAGGATGTTCCCATAAATCCTTCCATTGCTGTTTATTCGGTTATATAAATGACCAAACTTTACTTCTGGAATGATGTTTTGCAGTGTAGTTTCTCCTCTGAACATGAGATGTGCAACAACACCAAGAGTTTAATGTTGGTCTCATCTGACTAGATTACAATCTCTCAGATTTCCGCCGGGTTTTCCACAAACTACGCGGTTTTTCTTCAACAGTGGAGTCTTACGCAGTGACAATTCATGGAAGCCATGTTGTTTAAGTCCGCTGATTTTTATTTTAATTGAAAAACTGTAAATACTCATTCCAGGTCTAAAAAGAATCATTCTGACTAAAATCTCATTATCTAAGAATGATTTTGTGCAAAAAATGTAACCAACATATTTAGCCTATCCCATGTTCAAGGAAGAATAATAGGTCACCTTTAAGAAATGAATGCACTTCACATATGAAATTATTATTTCTATATATGAATGTAAAATAAACATCCATAATTAGGAAACTACCTCTAGTCTTTCTTAAAGACACAAACCCTTGATGTTTTATCTTCTCCTCCTTGATGATCCATTTTGCTGGAACTGCGCTACATCTTATTTCTTGAGATCACCATTCCTGTCAGGGTGAGAGGATGACGGTGGGGCCGTCGTCTGACCTGAGTTTGACTTCAGGAAGGATGTGACTGATAGGAAGATGGCGCTTTAACCCCTCTTGGGGGTTGTTTCGCCTCTTATTATCTCCTCTTTGACCCCTTGCTGACCTTTGTACATGCAGAGTTTCCTGCTTTCAGTGATGCTGTGTCCCATATAAAGCCACCCAATCTGCTTTGCTTTGTCTTTTTGCTCTCCTCCCCCTCTGTGCTGCTTGTTTTCTGCTCTTTAATCCCCCCTTCAGGTCTTGTATGTGAGGATAGAGCCTTTAGCGGCGCGTTGTAATCAGGCACCTGTTTCCCTCAACTGACCTGTTAATTCGCGACAATGACATCAGCAGATCACCTGCTGCTGACTGCAGCCGACACATGGGATGCATCATTAGCTGCATTTCCACTACTAATCCACACAAATCTTGTATTCTGGTAATGTTGAAAAAAAGCAATTTCGCAATTATGGTGTTTCCATTAAGTAAGAAATTAAAATAAAATTACATGAGAATACGTTTGTTCAACAGGTAAGTCGTTAAAAAACATGTCAGCAATGGATGTAAACAGTTACATAAGGTTTTATTCATAATTAATCCATGGTACTAGCGCTAACCACCTGTTAGCCGTCAGAGGAGATGTTAGCATCTTATTCAGGTGTTGGAGCGACAAGCCGCTTACACTTGGGAGCGGCTACATATGCAGCGTTTTGGGGAAAATAAAAAATAAAACAATCCATAATTTTCCTACCACGTCTTCTTTGTTGTTTTTGCCAGTAGTAAGATGTTGTTGCTATTGATCACATGAAACTATTTCCATTGCAGTTTTTTGAAAGACATCTATAGCCAAAAAAAGACGCCTCATCCTAGTCCAAAAGCTAAAAAAAAATCCATTAAGCTAATTTATTTTAATAATTTCACTTTGTGCAATTCTAAGGTTAATGGAATGGAAATATAAATAATAATATGAAGTTTTTATACTTGAATCTGCTTCAACAAGCCTGATTCAGACAATTCCCTAAACACCAGTAGATGTTTGACAAGCATTAGTGGAGCCTCCTGCACAACCAACAAGAATGTGACAAGTGGTTTCTGGATGATAAGTCAACAACAAAACACTTGTCTTTTCCAGCAGCCATTGTACAGCACATACAGTGGTAAAACCAGCTGACCAGAAGTGCTGGAACTCAGCTTGGGTTGCTAGGTGATGGGGCTGGGCTGCCTGGGGTTGCTAGGTAACAGGCAGTGCCTGCTGAATGTAACTCAACAATAGGGAGGTTTTGAAACAGCTCATTTTCCAGACACCAAAAAACACAAACTTATTGACAAAAAACGACTGGGTGGTTTTTTAAGATCTTGAACTTATTTTAGAAGCAGTTGAGACTCAAATGGAAGTATAAAAACAAGCAAAATGTAAATTTTGAATAATAATTTAAGTGATTACTTTTTGCTAACTCCAGAATGGAGCCCACCTCATATTTAAGAGAAGCAGAATGATTTTTCTCATTTCTCTTGGTTAAATGTTTCAGTTTACTGTTCTGGGTCAGGACTAATTACATCCAGCTGTTTAACTCAAAAATGATTGGAGTTGATTGGTGAAATTATTATGAACTACTAAACCAATAATCATGAGAAACCAGTGACAGAATGTCACCTTTTTTTTATTTCTTTAAGCCAGTTGAGTAACGCTCGGTGCCTCCATTAGTAAAGCCAGCAGCAAAGTGAATTCAGATGTTTCTTTTAACAAATGAGACTCACTGGGGAAAAATTGATGTCCTGCAGGAATAATTTTCACCAGCTGAAGCTGCAGTGGCAATGAACCATGTAGACAAACAAATGAATATTCTGGAATTGGAACCAGCTGTCTGTGGGTTTGTCCAGCTGATAAGCCAGAAGTGGTGATTTCACCCAGCATGCGCTTTGGAAAACAAACAGGAGTCAAAATGTTTTAACAGGCTTTTCCATTTCCAGGCAGCCATTTTGACTTTTATCATCTTTTTGTTTTTGCAAATACTTGTGGATTTTTAGATCCTCCGACAGATTTTTCCTGAACTTTCCGTCAGGTTTTTTTGAAGCTTAGTGAAACGTTTCTGCTCTGCTGGAGCAAAGAAAGCGAACATTAACCAGCCTGTTCGTCGGTGGATCGTTGGCATGTTCAGCATTAACCATCTGTTCATGAGAAGGTCCAACACGTTGAATACAGCTGGACTCTCCGCATTCTTGGAATGAGCTTCACATGTTTTTTAAATTCCTGTTTTGCATATAATCGTAAAAACGATTTAATCTGTTTTTGTTTTTTTTATTGGGGTGAGGGGGTTGCCACACTTATGAGCTTTCAATTCAGAGAAAGATAACTTGAGTAAACCCAAAATGCAGTTTTTAAAAATGTTTTAATGTATTAATTTAAAAAAGATAAACTTAACTGGTTCAGCCATTCTTGCTGGTATTTAAAATAACTCTCAATGAGATGTAGCTATCAGAGTTAGCAGATGATTTAAGAAGAAGACGGTGGGTTTGGGTACCTGTTCATCCTTAAAGGAGACCTATTACGCAAAATTCACATTTTACATGTTTTTATATTTCCATTTGCGTCTCAACTGCTTATAAAAAACATCCCAGGAGGCTTTACTAATGCTTTTCAACACTGCAAAAATGCAAAATCTCACCAAATATTTTTGGTCCACTTTTTGGTGCGAATATCTTAGTACACTTAAAATAAAACAAAACTAAGAAGTACCTTTTCATCAGGAAATCAAATCAAATAAAAAATCGAATAAAATTTTATTTGTATATCAGATTTCAGCCACAAGGCAGTTCAAGATGCTCTACATCATAAAAACACAAAAATAAAGTCATAAAATACACAGTCAACAACTGAAACATTACATTTTGCCGTCGTTACACATCAGATTGCTGATTGATGTTTTATTGATTAAGTTTCAAAAGCAACTCTAAACATGTGGGGTTTTAGTTGAGAGGTCTGGAAGATTGATACAACAATATCTGAGCTTGTTTTAAGTCAATAATTTCTTAATATTCATAAAAAAGTACTAGTTCTACTGGCAGAATAATTTACTTATAACTATAGTTTTTTGTCAATATTAAGGATGTATTGACTGTAAACAAGCTCCTCTTTTTGGCTGAAAAGTTACTTCTAAGTTAGTTTTGTCTTATTTCAAAATATTTGCACTAGAAATTAGACCAAAATGTTTGGTAATATTTTGTGTTTTTGCCATGTGACTTTTATTTGTCTTTATTATTATATTCTGAAAGCCTTTATTATAAAAAGAGACAATCTTGAGCAGGTTTCGTTTTGTATTCGCCCTTCCTGTTGCCCCCTGTGGCTGCAGTGATGGACATGCAGTCAAGCTTGCAGCTGCCTGCCTGAATCTCATCATTTTCCAGTGGGAGGTAATTGGGGACACCATGCCCAGATCCATTAAGGTGAGCAGAGAGCACAGTCTCAGATTTGTGACCCCGCCACATATTGGTCCAGTAATGAAAGCAGGACAGACAGGGGAAAAGTTGGAGGGAAGTTAAGGAAGACGGACAGAGATGATGTGATTAAAGATGATGGCTGACAGGTGTGAAGACCCAACTGGAGATTGTTATTGGGCAGTAATCCTCTCTCCCACAGATAGAACAATGTTCAAGTCTCCACACTGTGATGGATGTGTTGCTAAATAAAGATTGACACCTCAGTGATGTGAATCTCTGGGTAGAAAGTATGTGACGGTCTTATTAGGAAGCATTTTATTTGTTTTTCTGGAGGAACTTCTCTGACTGGCTGGAGCCGAGTGACAGACGGAGGATGTTAGCTCAGAGCTGTGACACCCAGTCATTGTACGGTGGTTACACCATCGCTGTCTGTACAGAACAGACTCACAGCAGATTCTCAGCAGACACGAGAAGCTTTATCTGAGGAAATTCACATCCTGACACACATTCACATATTAACATGTACATGGATTGCCTCGGTGAGATATTTGCAGGTGAGAGGAAAGTCTTTTCTGGCAACATCTATGCTTTTATTTTTAAGAAAATTAATAAATTCATCATTGCCTTTGTAAGCAGTTTGTTGTTTTGTTATAGAAGCTTTAAAGGGCCAATGTTATGTATTTTCCAAGCATTTTATAGCACAATAAAGGAACTATGATAACTTCAGTTGTTAAAGAATGCTTTATATATCAAATATGGCTTAAAAGACACTTTTTAATGCCTTGAAATTGGGCTTGTGTCTCTTTAAAAACTCCTGCTCTTTCTGAAACTCTGCCTTCAGGAAGTCATCATAACATGGTTCCTCTATTATCCTCTTAACAATGTTTTTACCAGCGTTGCACTAAGAAGTAGCTTCTGTATCCAGCTGATGCACAGTTCCACCAGGTATTTGCTAATTGCTGCTGGCTAGTCTGAAGGAGCCGTGTGGAGGAGATTTGCTGGGAACGGCTGTTCTGTGAGGTGGAAGTTTGGAAACTGCTGCTCCAAGGAGGAGCGATGCCTCAAAGGTGGCACTGGGTCGAACATTTTCAGCTTTTGAAACTTGAAAAACTCATTTTTTACTCAAAACTTTATGAGTTACAGCTAAAAGGAGGAGCTTTGTCCTTGAAGGCGGGGCTAGGACAACCCAGGTATCTTGCACAACTGATTGCAACGGAGATTTCAGAATTTCTTAAACATACATGAAAGAATCATAGCAACATTTCAGGTGTTTTTGATGAGGGAATGACATAAAATATGATGTAAAGCTCAAAATGTTGATTTTACGTAACGCTGGCCCTTTAATTAGTAGACACAAATAAATCAGACGAGGAAGGCGGGTGGTTTCATTAAGATTATGAACCACCAAACTTTCTTCAGCAAACATTTTCTAATTTTGTAACTATCTGTGCTAAGTTTGTTTCTAAAAAGTTGTCTAGAAAGTCCGGTTCGTTTGAGGAGTTGTGAGCATGTAATTGAACTCTAAGCGGACCTAAAAAGCCAAATCTGGTCCGCCTACAAACCTCGGTTCAGTTGAAATGTACTCTGTTGGTTTGGAGTCTACTCCAAAAGTAGGAAGTGGACTACAATGCTGGGCATTCTGGGTATATACAACCAAAATAAACACGGGAATCTATCGCTAGCAGGAGAAATGGCTCGCTCTCTTTTACTTAAAGCAAAAGAAAATTCCTACAACCATTAAAATCTGACACCTCTCCATTTTTGTTTAGATTTCGTGAAGAAGGAAGTTTAGCTCAGTATTTTCTTCAGAGTTTTTTTTGTCGTTTTGTTTAGTGGTTTTCAGTGCATCGCCCCCACTGGCGAGGAGGGGAACAGGTTTTTCAAAGATTTGTTTTGTCTGACACAGTTCAGTGTGAAAGTGAACTGCAGCAGCTGAAAATGTAGCAAATGTTGCAAATTTGTTCCCAAATCAAACTGAGTCAAGTGTGAAAGAGAAGCACAACTTTTTCTGGCATCTAATTAAACGTCTACATACGATATATAACACAGGCCTTCTTATTTTTATTTTTATAAAGAACAAGGCGTCCTGTTTTGTGAGGCTACATACAAATAAAACTTACTTGACTTTAACGAGAAATAAGGACGCACCAAATGTCTTCTCACTTATTGACCAAAACATTTTAAAATGGGTGCTGTGATCGTAATACTCGTTTGGGAAGATTTGTTTTCTTTATTTCAGATCTGATTGAGTCTCAGTCGGGGACGTAACCTTTTAAAAAGCTTTCATGAACCCTCAGGAGCTCATCATGCCACTTTACTTTCAGCATCTGAAATCAACAACTGCTGCAGCTGATTGTTTGAAGATGTTATTTACGGAGGTCAAGAGGCTTTTCCGTAATGCTGTAAGTGGGAGGGCAGCCGAACTCAGACTCTGAGTGGGTCTGCTCCATCTTGAATAATTCATCAGGCTGTTATTATCAATCTGTGGGGAAAACACGGCATTGATTTACATGAATATTTCAACAACCCACCCTCACATCAAAGTGTTAATGGAGGACACCCCGGGTAAGTGGGTGTGCATGTGTTATCATTAATGAAGTGGACCCTGGTGGCCGGTGCTTGGCCCTGATCTGCGTTTCTGCTGGAGACAAAATAATCTGTTCAGCTGGATGAGAGGCCAGGAAGACGTTGGAAACAAATCTGTGATTAACCTCACATCCAATTTGGTTTTCTCGTTAGTAAGGCAAAGTTTATCTGTTAAAAGTGACTTGTTATGCTTATTAAAGAGGTTAGGGTAGGTTTATGGGCGATACAAAACTTGTTAATTACTTATTCTTCTATTGCATAAAATCATTATTAGATAATGAGATTTTAGTCTGCTCAGGTCTGCCTCTTTCGAGCTGTTTTAGGGTCTCTTGTTACTTTAAATACAAATAATCTGCTGCTGGCCTCGCTTCCCCAACTTAACCTTTATTATTGCTCATGAAAAACAATGCAATTATGCAACCATGCGCCTTTGAAAAGGAGAAGTGGAGTCTCCTGCACAACCTACAAGAATACAGCAAGGAAGTACAGGGAATTTTGTCTAGTTTGTCTAGTTTCTTGTGCAAATATCTTAGTACACTTCACTAGCAAACTTAACTCCAGTATGTTTGGTCAGCTGGTTCTTCCATTGTATGCGCTGTACAATGGCTGCTGGAAAAGACAAGAGTTTTGTTGTTGACTTACCATCCCGACAACACTTGCTGCATTCTTATTAACTGTGCAGGAGGCTACACTTTTGCTTTTCAAAGATGTATGGTTGTATAATTTCACATCTGTTCGTAAAAGTGTAAATGTTGATTTTGAGGGGCCGTGGCCAACAGCAGCTTATTTAGATTTAAAGTCATAAGAGGCCCTAAAACACCTCGAACTAGGCAGAACTGAAAAGTCATTATCCAAGAATGATGTCATGGACCTATTCTAACCGGTTCAAGGAAGCATAATAGGTCACCTTTAACAATCGGGTGGATTTTCCAGATACTAAAATACATTAACTTATTGCCAAAAAACAGCTAGGCATTTTTTAAAGCACTTTGTCTGTTTTTAGAAGCAGTAGAAACCCAAATGAAAGTATAAAAATGTACTAAATGTAAATTTTTCCTGATAGGTTCCCTTTAAATGTGTCTTTCTTGTAATCCGTTGACATATCTGACCTCTTGTTCCCTCAGATGACAGCGCGTCGGCAGCCAGCAGCATGGAGGTGACGGACCGCATCGCCTCCCTGGAGCAGCGGGTCCAGATGCAGGAGGATGAGATCCAGCTGCTCAAGTCCGCTCTGGCTGACGTGGTTCGCAGGCTGAACCACTCAGAGGAGCAGCAGGCCATGGGGTCGCGCAGAGGACCCACCAAAGGTAACACAGAACCACAACCTTCACTTTTACCTCTGCTTTGTTTCTCCTTACATGATTTTATCTGTTTGTGGAGCTTTTTCTTTACGTTTCTTCTTCCTGCCGAAGTTTACTTCAGATTCTGCCTGATTCCTCTGACCAGCTGTCACTCTCTTCTCCTCCATGACTGTGTTGTTTTGTTAATTGCGTTGTGCGATAGACCCCACTAAGATGAGAAAATCTCCATCAGCAGACAGCAGTTTTGGCAAGCCAGGTAGGCCGGCTGTAGCTTGTCTGCACTCACCGGGCCTGTTGTGCACTTTTCAGTCGTTGCCTGCAACATTTCACCTCAATGTGCTGCACAATGTTCAGATTAGAAGACAGATTTAACAAAAGAAAACTTTGATTCACTATAACTTGTAGTTTATATATTGTTTTTAACACTTTAAGAACATTTTACACCTAATTATGCTGTTAAACCTGAAATTTCCTATATGGGACAATAAAAGTTGTTTCTGTTCTTACTTACAGCTACGTAAGTTAATAAGAATAAATAATTTATTCACATTACACAAAATGAAAAATGCAACCTTTCTAAAATATTTTATTTGTAACATTTATTTACTATAAATTTTGTCATGTTCAGAAATTGATGTCTAATTCTTTTTATGTGTATCTGGAAATATTTAATTTCACTGAAACAGCAAGAATGAAAAACAAAACTGTTTTTTACTTGAGGAAAAAGTTAGGACCCTCTAAAGTAAAGTTGGTTTTTTTACTAAGAAAATGCAACTTGGGAATCAAAAATACTTAAACTCAATGCTACTTGATACACAATTAGCTGGCATTTTCAAAGCAGCCAATCCAGGAGCTCTGTTCATTTTCCTTGGTTCTGATTGGCTGAAAGCAGCCAATCCAGGAGCGCTGTCAACTATCAGTAATACTTTTATAACAAATTTATGTCAGATCATGATTTCTTGGTTAATGTCAAGTTATTTTAACAAAGACATTTTTAATAATGTCAACTTTGTATTAAAAGTGTCATGATTTACCAAATGACACTTTATGACATGAAGACTTACTCATGTTCATGACAGATGTGATGTCATGTTTATGACGCTGTCATGACAGTCTTATTCACAACCCGTCAAATAAAGTGTTACCCAGTTTCTTCTCCACACAGAAACTGAGGGTTGCTTGTGACGCTCTCCACACCTGATGGATTTCAGGTGTTTTTGAAAGAGGGAGCAGAATCGGGTCAGAGGTCAGCTCGCTGAGTTTCACTCAGATGATTCCTGAACAGTTTGTGCCTCTGCAGAAAAACAAAAAGCCAAACCCGGATCCGAGTCAAAGAGCGAGCGCTCAGCTTGTTCCCGTAGCACAATGACTACTCTAGAGATAAAGCAGATAGAACTGAGTGTGCATGCATCTGCTGGATGAAACTGCATCTATTAAATATTTATCACTGCATATAAAGCAAAAATATTCAAACCCTTTGAACTTCCATTCATTTTGTCACATTAATGTATCGTATTGGGATTTTATATAACAGTGCAACAGTAATTAGTGTGTCATTATAAAGGGGAAAGATAGGAATACATAGACCTTTTCAAAAGGGGTGTGAATACTTTTGCATTTGGTTTGTCACGTCATGTTATCTGTAAAACTGATTTATTAGAAAATTATCATGAAACTAGTACAAACTACTGGGTTAATGCTGTAGTTCTAAGGATTTTTATTTATTTTTTTATATTAATTAATGAGTTATGACAACATTTATTTTCCCTTTGGATGAATAAACTATTTTTAAATCTCTATGTAAAGGATTAAAGGATGTAGATAGAGGGAGTGACACTTAAGGCTTAGTGATAAATATTAGGGCAAAAATCATTAATCGCATTAACCGTGACTAATTATTATTATTATTAAATTATTTATTATTATTTAAAAGAATTGCCAACTAATTTAGTGATTGATTAATTGTTAATTGGAGTATACTGACTCAAAAAAGGTAATTCTGCTGAAAAAATAACTTATTCAGAGCAGTAATTAAGTCAAAATTGAACAAAAAATATATACATTTTGTATTTAAGATTAAAAAATTAAACATAAATTTTTGTTTCACCTGGTTCAAAAAAATTCCACCTTTTTCGATCAAAGTATTAATCGGTTAATCTAAAAAACCAATCAAGTGATTAATAAGTGAAGCAGAAAGAGTGGATCTTTTCACATGTTAATGTTAATATATATTTTTTAGCATATTTTGCTAAAATAATCTAGTGTTTCCTGAAGTAATGCTATGTCATTACATTTTAGGAAATAAAATATTTTTCTTATTTAAAAAGCAAAATTATTTGTTAATTTCCATCTTTTAGTGTATTTCTAATATTGTAAAAAAAATTAAAAAAAAGTTTGAATTTGTTAGCTAAAAAATCTGCAAATGTGCCAATTTTTATCCGATTAATCTATTAATCATCAGAATAATCAACTAAGAATAATCGTTAATTGCAAGGCCAATGAATATGAGCACTTTTGGTCTTCCCTAACTTCTCAATTCAATATTTTTATAATTACAAGAAATTTATTAGAATGACGAAATAATCTTCTGGAAATAAAGTGTCCAAATCAAGTAAGTGGGCTTGACAGATCCTCCAGAATAAGGTCAAAACACCCAAACAGTAGCTTAGTGTTACTAAAATGTAAATCCTGATATAAAGTGATCAGTTTAGTTTTTTATATTTTGTTACTTTCCTCCCTCGTTGCTGATATAAACGTTTCACCGCTGCAGCTGACGCTGCTCACAGTCCTGCTTGTGGTTGTTTGTCTTCCAGCCAGGCCGATGATCGCCACTCTGCCGCTGCGGCCCACGGTCAACAACGGGACCGTCCTGCCAAAGAAAGGCAGCAGCACCCTGCCCTCCCCGTCTGGACCCGGGACCAGGAAGGACTCCGGCCTGGCAGCCAACAAGAGGTCAGGAACCAAAACAAAGGATTCCTAAAGTACCATCCGACGACGGAGGACCACGAGTAAAACACTGATAAGAAATCACAAAAAATAATCAGAATAAAATCAGAAATTACCAGAATTAATTCTTATGAGAACTCACATGACTTTAAAGTTGTAATATGACCGAAGATTTACAACAGCATTAATAAATCTTCGGTCAACACGGCCATGTTGCTTTGTGTTTCTACCATTTGACCCTCACATTTCAGGTTTTCTACCAGCCAAATTCACTGACATTTCACAAGACTGATGCAGAAAGAGACTTCTTTGTCACTGCGGTGTGTATGTTCACGTGGAGGTCAAGCTACAAATTAAGTCTGCCAGGGGAACAAAAGTCTTTTCCCGTTCCTGGATGACATTAACATAATCAGAAGAAGAGCAGCTCAGTCCAAACAAACCTCCCAGTTCTAATACTGTCTGCTTGTGTTCACTAATACTAAAGGAAAAACTTTCTAAAAGAATCATTCTTAGACAGTGAGATATCAGTCTGCTCAGTTCTGCCTGTTTTGAGCTGTTTTGCGGCCTCTTCTCACTTTAAATCCAAATTAATTGCTGCTGGCCACGTTTACACTCGTACATCAAAATGACTGCAAACATGCAAAATTATATAACCGTACATGTTTGAAAAGCAAAAGTAGAGTCTCCTGCACAATAAACAAGAATGCAGCAAATGGTTTATAGATGGTAAGTCAACGAATAAACACTTATCTTTTCCAGCAGTGGTAAAATCAGCTGACCACTCATGCTGGAGCTCCATTTTGGGTTGCTAGGTAACAGGGCTACTAGACTTGGCTGTGGTTGCTAGGTAACAGCAAATAATTTTTCTTCCTCTGCAGTTTTTCCAGAAACTGGGACCTTGAATATTTAAATAAAATGGAAAATCTTATGTCAGAATTGGAGGAACAGTTCAATGCTTTTTCTCCTTTGATCAAATTAAGATTCTTCCTGCACTGACTCCAGTTCTGGAGCAAAAATAATGAGTAAAAATAATAAGGAATGCAACAGCTGTAGCCCGTATCCCGAACATTTCCTGTAACTCAAGCTGCACTCCGATTCACAACTAGAATGAGACTTTCTTTCATAATCTTAATTTCCTACAATATGTTTTTCTTCCACTAAACTTTCCTTTTGCATACTTTTGCATACCTGTTTCTTTTATACATTTTTTTGTAGTGGCAGTCTGCTGGAGAACTGTCAAATTAGCAAATGCTAAAAAAAAATAAATTGCTGCTATGTAATATTCTACTTTCTTAGAGAAATTTCACTGTAAGAATTTTTTTTAACTGGAAAAGTGAAATAAACATATCTATTCTCCAGTTGAATTTTTCCCCCCTCTCCTCATGCATCGTGTCGTGTTTTCCCAGACACATCCTCTCCTGTAGCCTGGTTTTGAAAGCATCTCCTGTTTTCATCTCATGTTTTGTGCTCTTTTCTCTTCCCACCAGAGTTTTGTCCCTCAGGTGAGAGTCACCCAGCTAACATCACCGCCATTTAAAAAGCAGACTAAAACTTCACCTTCTGTCATTTTACCTCCTGCACTGCAAAAACAAAAAACTTTACCTTCAGTATTTTGGTTCGAGTCTCTAGTGCAAATATCTTAGTACACTTGAAATAAGACAAAACTAACTTACAAGTATTTTTTCAGCAAGATATTGGAGCTTGTTTTAAGTAAATAATTCCTTAATATTGAATATGGGAAAAATGTATTGTTATAAGTTAAATAATCTTCCAGTAGAACTAGTACTTTTCATTAAGATTAAGGCATTATATACCAAAAACAAGCTGAAAAGTCACTTGTAAGGTGGTTTTGTCTTATAGATATTTAACTAGACCAAAAAAATCGGTAAGATTGTGTTTTTGCAGTGAATAGTTTCACAAATTTGGTCAAACATGTAACAAAAAAAAGTTCTAGTTCCACTGGGAGATTATTTTAATTGAAACATGAGAAAAATGTCTTGTTATAAATTATATAATCTGCCAGTGGAACTAGAACTTTTTAATCAAAATTAAGGAATTATTGACTAAAAACAAGCTCCCATAACTTGCTAAAACGATACTTTTAAGCTAGTTTTGTCTTATTTCAAGTATACTAAGATATTTGCACCATAAACCTAAAACATTTGGTAAGATTTTGTGTTTTTGCAGTGCATGTTGTGTTTTTCTGTGTCCTGAACTAATCAGATCAACAGAAGCCATGAAAACATTTAAAATATTTTAATCTGACATTAATTTGTTTCTATTAAACACATATCTCTGTTTTATGGCTGCATGAGAGTTATAAATATGCGTAATAATTTTGTTTAGTTTTTTCTTTAGCATAGTAAATTAAACAGGCAAGTTTTTAATTACACTTTTTAGATAATTAAGTGATATATTTCATTTAATTTAGATAGGGATTAAATAAGTTTTCACTTTTTCAAATAATACTTGGTAGGATTTTGTGTTTTTGCAGTGTGTAAACATAGAAAGTTGGATTTTAGTTTAACTTTCTCCCACTGACTCTCTCATTGAAGTTTGCATTAATTTAAGCTTCCCGACTCGCTGCAGCCTTTAAAGCCCTGTGGTCCAATTAGGGAGACGGGATTCCTCACAGGAAAAACAGCAAACAGTTGTTCCTCTCTGTCGCTTCGAATAAAAACACACACAGTTTGTGCAGAAGGGATAAAAGCCAGCGGCGAGTTTCAGGTTCTGGACAGAGAGGATTAGATGACCTGTCTGCCTGCCGGCTGCTGATTTGGCTCTTTTTTTTGTTGTGGGGAAAAGACCGACTGCCCTCATGCAGATCTGCACAGCGCTGCTTTTATTCTGACATGTTGTTGTTTTAAATAAACTGTATTCTGGTGGAGAAATACAATCTTATCATTTTGTACTTCAACAAATTCCAATGTTTTATGTATTTCAGCCGGTTTAATGCAGACAATAACACTGACTGAGCAAACACCTTTTTATTTGCTCCCTAATTTGCCGCTTTTTGCTTTGGAAGGCAGTGAAGCAAACTTAATATATTGTGACTGTTCTATATGTTTTTAGGACAGGATCAGCAGTCCTTGAAACAGGAAAATAAAATATAGTATGCTTTCTCTGCCAAAGTAGGAGGTGGTAATTTTTCCAATCTGAATACAAGTTGTTGTTCTACCAATAGACTGTTATAAGAATTGAACAGATTTTATTTTTTACCTTTGTTAGAGGAGGTATAAAATTACTGTATTTAAACTACGGATGCAAACTATTCATTGACTTACTATTAGTTTTCGATTAGTGGTTTATTGGATTAAAATTAATTCAAATTGATTAGCCAGTAACTTCCGTTAGAACTTCTTGTAGTTTGTAGTTTGGCCGCCATCCAGAAGGTGGCGCCGCTAGTCATCCTCAAGCGGAGCCGACCGTTGATGTGAAACAAAGATGGCGGCGGGATATGGCGGAACGGGAAAGAGAAACGGTCCAGAGTCCGGTTTGGGATGCAAAAGAACGCTTCATTCGGTTCTGTTTTGAGATATAAACACTCGAAAGCCCCTTCCTTCAGTTACGTTTTACTTTAATAGCACTGATTAAAGCCGAGCCGAGCTACATGTCGTAGCAGCGTCAGTTTCTCACTCAAAAATGACTAATTTACTGCGAACGCGATGATGATGTGACAGAAAAGTGGAGGAAATATTTTTTTATCTTATGGAAAAAGGCTGTGGTGAGTTAAAAAGACTTAATGCAGCAAAGTTTTAACATTCATTCAGCAGCAACAACAGACTACCTCTGTATGAATGTCTCTCTATTCATGGGGAATGAAGGGTTTCACATATTTTATTCTTTTCATCTTTTATTTTTTATTCAGCAACCGAATAGGTTGTTGTTTTACTACATTTTATATGTCCAGGTGTATTAATGTAAGAAATCCATTAATACACCTTTTTTTTTTTTTACTAATTTTCTATTTCATCACATAGTTAATAGAGCTGATACAAAATATTAAATTTTAAAAGCTGTTTTAAAAAATTCCAATACCATGAAACATTTAGCCCTCCATATGAAAAGACTGAGCACTCTTGATACAAGAGAAAACTCAGATTCTTAAGAAAAGCCCCTTATCAATTATAATCAATAGTCGATAAGATAAATGAACTTTTGATCAACTCATTAATCAATAACTTTCATCCCTAATTTCAGCAGCAAGATGAGAGGTTGTGCTTTATGTCTCAAACGCCTTCTTGTTGCTGATGGAGCATAAAAACAAATCCTTATCAAAGAAATCTTTGCAGGAAAGCTCACAGACGCTACCGTCAGGTAATTTTACGGCCCATTATTCTGTCTGCTTCCACTCACTGGTTTTGCTTCTTGTGTTTGTCCCTGCAGCACTGTGAGGAGAGCCAACTCAAACGAACACGTGGGGACTCTCACTCGCAAGGATTCGGGCGAATCCAAGGGGAACCGAACCCGGGCCGGGTCAACGGGCAGCAACTCCAGCGGCAAGAGAAGCGACAGGTAAACCCAAACCTCAGTCACTAACTGCGTTTCCATCCCAAATGTGTGAAAATCTTTGTCAATATTCTCCAAATTTAAAAACAACAACAACAACAACAACAAAAACCCAGCAGTTTTTGTTAGTTTCAAAAGTTTTTTTTATTGAAAGAAACTGATTTGGAAAAATGTTCTTTTGCTTCATTTTGTTATTTTTTTATTGTCATTTTGGTCCTTAAAACCCTCTTTCTGATTGTCATTTTTAAATATTAAATCCTAATTTGATCAGTTACTCAGTACCTAAGAAGACTTTTAACCAAATACTTTTTTTTTTTTTACTGTACTTGAGTAAGTTTTTTGGATGGCGACCTTTTACATTTGAGTAAAAAATACGTTTAAGTAGTGCTACTCTTAGTTGAGTTCATTTTTTTGGCCAATGGTGAGAGCTCATCCTCCTACCACTTCCTGTCATCGTCGTCTTCGTTGTTTTCTCCAGTAGTAACATCCGGCTGTTGATCATGTTATTTTTGTGATGCTAACAAAGTGTTTGGAAAAACCGACTCGTCCTAGCACAAAAACTTTTTTTTATCATGAAACTGGAGTTTTTTTGTTTTTAATTGCTGTGTCTCCATTAAGCACATTTATTTTCAAAATTTTAATTTGCACAATTTTGTGGTTAAAGGAAATGCAGCTACTGATTCTTTAGGTTCTTAGTTTTCTAAACTGAAGTGTTGGAGTGGATGACTGACACTTGTGTGTTTATTCACTTACTTTGCAGCAAACAGAGGGATCCGGTGTTCAATGCAGGTAAGAGTCCAGCTTTTTCTTTTTCAAAGAGTTGAGAGCTGATGTTATTTTTTTTTCCAAAAAACAAATTTAATATCAGCTATGATTTCTGTGTCATGAGTGTTTTGCACACAGAAATCTACTTCAGCTTCTTTCCATGATGTCCTGCTTTAAATGTCACTGTTAAACATTCATTTTTCTCATCGTTTATTCTTCACATTTAATACATTCATCTCATGTCGTTTTATTCTTGCTTCAAAATTCATTGCAAAATCTTTTCTTATTAAAACGTTTTGGATTTTTTTTAATAGATTTTAGTTCAGAAGCAGTTTCAGGTTTTTGTTACAATAAATTAAATTCACCACAGCAGTAGGAGCCATTATTATTGATATTATGTTTAATACTTATATTTCTTACATAATACCCTCCACGAAAGTATTCATACTCAGGGCAAATTTAGATTTACATTTATTGTCATTTAACTAAGAAGATCTTACCAATGCTCAACATACATGCAAAATTTTCCACTTAATATTTGAACAAATATGCAACTTAACATGATTTTATAAACAATAGATGAAAAACATAAAAAAAAATTAGGAAGCTAGAGAGAAACTCTTAGTAAACAATTGCGGTGGTTTATTGAATACATCATGGACAGAAGCTGCCGTTCACCAGGAAACAGGAAGTGAGGTCACTGTAGAGGTGAGGAAGCGATGCCAGCCTTCATCTGGTGCTTATGTGTCTCTCTGTGACCTTTACAAGGGATGCGACGTGTGACCCACTGCAAAGGTAGGCCAGGGCCCCTCCGCTCCCCCCCTACCTCCGCCCTGTCTGCACAGCTCTCTGCTCATCAGTTTGGATTCATTAAAACGTGAAGCCGCTGCTCTCAGGCCGAGTCTTGAAGAGAAAGCAATAAAAACCTGTTCATGGAGTGAGCAGAAAGCTGTCCAGACTGGAGCAGGAGCGGACTGCTGAGCTGCGTTTGAAACTTTCCCTTTGGAAAAATTAACTCACAATCATCCCACCTAACCTCTACTCAAAACTGCAAAAACACAAAAACTTACCAAGTATTTTTTACTTTCTACTGCAAAAAAGTTATTCAACTTGAAGTAAGACAAAACTAACTTGGGAGTAACATTTCAGCTTGTTTTAAGTCAATGATTCCTTCATATTTATTAGAAAAGTACTGGTGCCGTTGGTTGATTATTTTACTTAAAACATAGAAAAAATGTCTTGTTATAAGTTAAATAATTTGCCAGTGGAAATAGTAGTTTTCTTATAAATATTAAGAAATTATTCACTTAAGTAAAGCTCCTATTTATTGCTGAAAAGTCACTTGTAAATAGGCTTGTCGCATTAATCAATAAATCATTTAAACTCAAAAATGTCCAGTTTCATGATTTATTGATTTTCTTTTTTTCCTCTCCTGCAAAATACTGGATGATAAAAGTCTTCAGTCTCAACAAGCTGTTATTTCTTTTTTTGAAGGATAATTTTTTTTAAGGACATTTCAAAATTGATTTTGATATTTCTGTTTTATTTGTTTTGGAATATTTAAAATGTCTTCCAGTTCCAGCATTAAATGTTTGCTAGAATCTAAAGTTTATTGATCTTTGCGAACTTGTTCTTGCAATATTATGCCATTATTACCATTATATTACTTGAAAATGGCCTCAAAACAACAATGTTATTGTTTATCACAATAACCTTTGAGACAATTTATCATCTTGAAAAATGTGTTACCGTGCATAGCTGTAAGTTAATTTTGTCTTATTTGAAGTAAGGTAAGATAAAAAAAATACTCGATAAGACTTTGTGTTTTTGCAGCGGTTGCTGTCTGTTTGCTCACAGCCTCACTTCGGTCAGTTTTGGTCACCATAGTAACGACACAAAGATGTCTGCCACTCAATGCCTTGCAGTTGCTTCCAGGTTGTTTTTTTAACTCCTGCTCTTGCAGTCTCCCTGCACTTGGAATGAGTATTTGCACACTGACACAGTTTCTATTGAATCTTGTCTGAGTTTGCAGCTTTTTGTTTTGTATCTGTGCCAAAAAAAAAAAGAAGAGAAAAAAAAGAGGGAGTAATATCCTGAAACATGCAGCTTTCTTTCAGAGGGATTAACCCCTTAAACCAAAAGCAGGTAGAGTAGACAAAGATAGTTGCACTGCAAAATCATATTTTTACTCAAGTAAAAGTAAAAATTAGCCATCTAAGAAATCACTCAAGTAAGAGTAAAAACGTATTTGGTAAAAAAGCTACTCAAAACTTAAAGCATTTAATATTTGAGATAGTATTTACATAATCAGACTGTCTAAAATATAAAGTTATATGGAAATGTTGTTTCTTATTTAATGGGAAAGCAGCTACTGAAACACTAAGCTTTTATGAAATAAAACTCTGTATTTTGTAAAAACCTTCAAACAAAAAACAAGCTGCTCCAGTAAAATATTTTACTGTATGTTAAAAATGTTGGTGATTTATAATCTCAGTCAATTTTCTTTCTCTCCTTCTTTTAGTAGCTTAGTTTGTTCTCTGCTTTACTCTCCCTCACTATGACATAAAAAGGAATTTCAATCATCTAACATCCAACTTTCTCCACCTTCTTTTCACACGTATTGTCCGTCCATCTCAGCCTCCTCTGCTCTGTAGTTCCCAGCCAGTACTTTCAGATTTGTTACTAGCGGAAAACATTGACACTCATCGTTTGAAATATTATTTTTTTTAGGTTAAACAGGGTATCTATTGTTAGAAAAAATTACAGCTGCAGCTAACGGTTGTTTTTGTCATCAATTTATTCTGACGATTAATCGAATATTCTAACGACTAATCGTCAGAATATTTCATTATTCTGACAATTAATTAATAGTCAGGATATTTAATTATTCTGACAATTAACCGCCTGGATAGTTGATTATTTCGTCAATGAATCGTCAGAATATTTTATTGTTTTGACGATTAATTAATTTATTGTATTTTTAAAAAATGGTCACATTCTAGATTTTTCACTTAACCTCATTCATGCAATATTAGAAATGCATTAAAATAGGCAAAAAAAAACCTAATCAATTCCTTTTTTAACAAGATTACCTAAAAATCAATAATACAGCAATCGTTTAGTCTGTTTGAACCAGGTGAGCCAAAAACTACACCACTTGAAGAGATTTGGATAAAACATATTTACAGACAAATTAGTTTTTTATCTTAAATGCCCAGAATATGTTGTTTGTTTTTGAATCTGTATACTTCAGTTAACGATTAAACTAGTTAACTATTATTTAAATTAATTTGCTCTTCTTTTGTTCAGATTAATCGGACTAACAGTTTCAGACCTAAAAAAAGTTTTAATTTAGGCAAATTTTATCCCCTCTTCTGAACTTTTTGTTATAAAATGTTCAGGTTTGTTTCTGTTTTTGTCCTCTGCATGGATTATTTTATAGGTTAACATTTCACACTGATGACAACATATCATTTGCTTGTCTCCGCATTTTGTGTTGAATCTCTGCTGTGTGTTTTAAAAACATCTGCTGTTCATTTTGTGCCCTTTGTTTTCACACAGATGTGTTTGAAATGAGCAATAAAAGCCAGTTTAAGACATTTGTTTGTGTTGTTGGAATTTTTCTGTTTTTAATTATCTTCACCTTCACACCCAATTGCGTCACTGTTTAACCGATCTCACTCATAACTCACCAGCACTTCTTTTGTTCACTAATTTCTCCCAAATTAATTATTCTGATCTGTTTGTGTATAAACTCATGGTTTTTTTCCTGTTGCCTTTCCTAGACGAAGGTTATGTGAAGATGTTCTTGAAGGGTCGTCCCATCACCATGTTCATGCCTAAGGACCAAGTGGACAGCTACAGCCTGGAGGCCCGAGGCGAGCTGCCCAGCAACAAGCTCAAACTGGACTGGGTGTATCCTGACGCTGCTGCCCGGGAGTTTTCTTATGCACAAATAAAAGCTGAAATGAAACATTCACTGCAAAAACACAAAATATTACCAAGTATTTTTGGTAATGTGCTATTGCCAACTTTCCCCAACTACAGCTAATTGGGGATGCACCGATCTACTTTTGGTTTATTTTCTTCTGATACCAATATCTGAGGTTTAGTTTTGTTGGCCAATACCGATCCGACTCAGAAAAACAATGCTAAATTTACTGAAATTGTTTCCTTTTTAAACAAATACAGACATAGCTGAAGTACAGATTTATTTGATAACCAATACACCATACACTGCAAAACCACCAAATCTTATCAAGTATTTTTGGTCTAGTTTCTATTATGAATATCTTAATTTTGTCTTTTTTAAAGTGTACTAACTTACAAGTAACTTTTCAGCATAAAATAGGTGCTTGTTTTAAGTCAATAATTTTAATATTATTGAAAAAGTGCTAGTTCCTCTGGCATGTCTTGTAATAAGTGAAATAATCACTTATTGTTAAATAAGTGACAGTTGATGAAAAACCAGCACTTTTTCACCAATATAGAGGAATTGTTGACTTAAATAAAACAAGCTGAAAAGTTACTTGTAAGTTAGTTTTATTTCAAGTGCACTGAGATATTTGCACTAGAAACTAGACCAAGTTTTTGTGTTTTTTTCAGTGTTCAGCTGAGTAATTGTGTGTGCATAATAAATTCAGTCTGTTATTCTGGAGAAAGAAGAGTCTGTAAATGTTTCCCCTGCTTGTCAGAGTCGATCTGTTTTCGTCGCCCTGCAGCCTGGAGTCAGGAATAACCGGCACACAGCTGACAAGCCGACGGCACAAGCAGTCAGCAGCTCCTCTTGTGCTATTTTCTTTTCTGTTTTCTCGTCATCTGTGGCCATCTTTGCTTATTTTTTCTTGTCAGGAGTGAATGTGGCGTGCTGTTCAGCCTCGCAGGAATAGAAAAAAGCCAAAAGGCAAAACAATGTGAGGAGGAAAGCACAAACAACCATGTTTTTTAAGGGTATATTTACAAATTTCAATGTATATTATTGAGATTTTATGTGACCGATTAGATTAGAAGTTTTTTTTTCTGTTTTCTTCACCTAAAACACTTTAAACTTTTTTGACAAATTGTTCTTGTGCCAAATCCATTTCCATCCATTTGGATTCCTTGACCCTTGACCCAGCTACGGTTACCGTGGCAGAGACTGTCGCTCCAACCTGTACCTGCTTCCTACTGGAGAGACGGTGTATTTCATTGCCTCCGTTGTCGTCCTGTTCAACGTGGACGAACAGCTGCAGAGACACTACACAGGACACACGGACGACATCAAGTGGTGAGACACACACTGGACTTTCTGCTTCTCGTCCATCATTAAAACAAGGATTTATTTAAAACGTTCCTTCTGTTAGTAAAGCACTTATGGTGATAAACGTCTTTTCATGGCAAGAATTTTAATTTATTATTGTCATAGTAGAATCCTATTAATGTTTAACTGTTTTTTCCACTGTTGGCTCAATGAATAACTTTGAAAGTCTGATTAAATACACTTAAAATTTGGAGTTTAATTATATAAATCTCTTATTTAAATGACTGGAGTTTTGAAGAAGCTTATTACAAATAGAAATAGTTTTTTTCAGGATCAGTATTTGTATTAGTGTGGCTATTATTTCTGTGGCATGTAGGCCTTGATTTGTCAATAAATCGCATAATAAATTAAAATGAGCCCAATCATTTCCAGTTGGATTATAATCTTTTGACACCCAGTATGAAGTCGTTAGTTTGTAATGGTTTTTTATTTGATGTTTGTCCTGTCTTCTTCAGTTTGGCCGTCCACCCTGATAAAATTACGATTGCGACTGGGCAGGTGGCAGGAACTTCCTCAGACGGAAGAGTAAGTGAACGTTTATTGTTTCTTCACATTCACACTTTACTGAAGCATTATTAAGGTACGTTAAATTAAAATAACAGTTATAGAGCCTCATCTTCTACACCTGATGCAGTTAAACACACAATAAATTGAAAGAAGCTCCATAATTTCCATTCTGATTAATATTGATGGTTTTGGTTGTGTTCTTTATTTCCGTTTTATTTATTGCTTTTGGTTGTTGTGTTTTGTTTTGGATATTTAAAATATCTTCCATTTTCAGTGTTAAGTGGAGTGTTAAATAAAAATGAAATGTTTTTGCCTTTGAGAAGGTGAAATTACGTTATTAGGCAATTATCATTATATTACTTGAAAATAGTCTCAAAACAAAAATATTATTGTTTATCACAATAATCATTGTCATAATTTATTGTAAAATTGATTCCCTAGAGTTGGAGTTAGTTTGTTTTGGCTAAATCTAAAAGTCCAATGAAGTCATTTGAAGTGATTTGTAAAAAATTGAGAACGTTTATAGGTCAAAGGTCAAATTTGAGGTGTGTGTATGAACGAATGTGGCGTCCAGCCTCTTATAGTCTATTGCAAAAAAGAAAATGTGTTTCTTTTATTAATCTTTCTTAAATATTTGAAGACTTTTGATGTTTATGATTGGATATTTTTCCAAAATAATTAATATTCACCAAGCTAAATAAACTGATTATTATATCCTAACTTGGCATTTGTTTTTCTGGCAGCAGCTGGCTCCTCACGTCCGCGTGTGGGACTCTGTCAGCCTCAACACGCTCCACGTTCTGGGCACAGGCTTCTTCGACCGAGCGCTCGTCTGCCTGGCTTTCTCCAAGTCGGTAAGAGACGCTAGCTAGCACCCTTTAGCGCCACTCCAGCTCTGCTAGGAGTTAGCTTTTAGATCTCTTCCTGTGAAGAAAAATAAAGACATAATATGGTTTGTGTTTTTGGGGGTTTTTTGCAAATCAGAATGGAGGAAACACACTTTGCGTTGTGGATGACTCCAACGATCACGTCCTGTCTGTGTGGGACTGGCAGAGAGAGGAGAGGCTCGCTGAAGCAAAGGTAGGAGCGTCTTCTGGTACAGTGTGCTCTGGTGTTTGTCCTTCTGAACTGGACTTGTTTCTTTCTTTTTGTGGGTCTGCTCAGTGCTCCAATGAGTCGGTGTTTGCTGCAGACTTTCACCCGACTGACAGCAACATTGTTGTGACTTGTGGCAAGTCTCATCTCTATTTCTGGACACTGGAGAAAGGCATGCTGGTCAAAAAGCAGGGGCTGTTTGAGGTAAGAGAAATGTCTAACATTAGGCAAAAAATGTATCAGTTTCACTTAGATTTTATCAAAGAAGTATGAACTTATTTTTACACCCACCCCTCTAACATCTATAGCATAATCTAATAAATTACTATTCACTTTAACATGATTTTAACGTCCTTTCTTAGTTAGTATTTTCTATATCCATATCTATAACTACTACAGTGCATGTCATTGACTTATCAATTTAAAAAAAACTTTTTCAGACTTTCAAAATCTTCAAAATTAGATTACTCCAGTGAGAGTTCATTTGAGCATAAGAGGTCATAGTGGCTGAAAATAAGAGGTTCAGTCAAGAATATTTTGGAGAAATCAAAAATGTGTTGAAGTTCAGACCTTGTATATGCGATTTAATAAAAGAAACTGTATTATCATGCGAATTCTTATATAGTGGAAGAAATAAGTGAAGTCTTGTGTTGTGCTACAGAAACAGGAGAAGCCCAAGTTCGTTCTGTGTGTGACCTTTGCTGAAAATGGCGACGCTATCACAGGAGACTCCAGTGGAAACATCCTGGTGTGGGGAAAAGGTACAAAGATTTGCAGGGAATTAAAAATCATGCGTGAACACTGCAAAAACACAAAATCTTACCAATTATCTTTGTCTAGTTTGTAGTGCAAATATCTTCATACACTTAAAATAAGATATAACTAACTTACAAGCAACTTTTCAGCAAGATATAGGAGCTTGTTTAAAGTCAAGAATTCCTTAATATTGCTGAAAAAATAATTGCAAGTTAGTCTTGTCTTATTTCAAGGATACTAAAATGTTTGTAATAGAAACTAGACAAAAATACTAGGTAAGATTTTGTGTTTTTGCAGTGAATATGATCAAATGTGTGACCCGGAGCTGAGAAGGGAATAAAACAATCCAAATGTTTCCAGTCACAAGCTCCAGTGAAGCAGGGAGGAGGTTAAAGTCAGGTCACTTTGAGAATAGATCAAAGCTTGATCTTGTGAGCAGACATTTAATGGGAAAAGCGATTCACCATCTCAGTTTAATCTATTGATCTCCGTTCCTGTCTGTCTCCGTGGCCTGAGATCCTGCTCATCTGTCTCTTCCTGTCTCTGTTGTGCAGGCACTAATCGCATCAGCCGCGTCATCCAGGGAGCTCACGAGGGCAGCATCTTCGCAGTGTGCATGCTGAGAAACGGCGCCCTAGTGTCCGGAGGGAAGGACCGCAGGCTCATTTCGTGGGACAGTAGCTACCAGCAGATCCAAACAGTGGAGGTAAGGAAGCAAAACCCGACATCCTCTTTGAATAATGCAAATAGTTTGTCATTTTAATTATTAGTATTTAGTTATTTAGTATTTTTTAGTATGAGTCATGATGGTGGAACTCCATAGCATACCAAGGAAGTGCTGCAAGTGCATAGCATCAATATTTAAGGCTAATCTTGCTTGTTTTTGTACTTCAAATTGGGTTTCCGGTGTTTCTAAAAACAACCAAACTGCTTTTAAAAAACGCCCAGACATTTTTTGGTAACTTGTTAATGTTTTTGAGTGTCTGAAAAATGAGCCATTTAGAAAAAACTTCAAAACATAACATCCCAAATCAGCAGACTCTGCCCCTCACCTTGTAACCCCAGCAGATTTCCGCCCATTACCTAGCAACCACAGCGAAGCCTGGCCCGTTACCTAGCAACCCCAGCAGAGTTCCGTCAACTTACACTCTGATGGGATCCCTGTGGAAAGCCTTACACATGTACAATGAGATTAAAGCCATCTCCAAAACAGTGCAAACAATGTAAGAAATATATACAATATATACAGTTATATATTAAATTAGTTAAATTTACATATACATGCATACTCATATATCCACCATTAATAAAAGCATGTGAGAGTTAAGGGTGTTAATTGCTTTAGGGAAGAAGCTGTTTTTGAGTCTGTTTTTGTTTTGATGCACCTGTAGCGCCTCCCAAGAGATAGAAGAGGCGCTATGTCAGTGACAGGACTGCAAACTCTGCAGCAATCAGGAACTTTTGTGAATATCTTGATTAGCGAGAAGATGGAGAATTTATTTTTTTTTAAACTTTCTTTCATTTTTTACATTTCTTAGCTTCTTGTTTCAGATCAGAAATGAATTAGTCAAACTCTTTCAACTCTAAAAGGGGATCTATTAGGCAAAATTCACATTTTGTGGATTTTTGTACTTCCTTTTTGGGCTCTACTGCTTGTATAAACAGAGCAAGCGTTTAAGAAGAACACCCAGCTATTCTTTCACAATACATGAATGTTTTTTGGTGTCTAGAAAATGAGCCGTTTCTAAAGCTTCCAGATTGTTGAGTCACGTGTGACAGACACTACGCCGTTACTTAGCAACCCCAGAAGCTCAGCCCCTTTCCCTAGCAACCCAAGTGAAGCTCTTTTTACTCCTGTATGTGTTGTACAATGGCTGCTGGAAAAGATCAGTGTTTTGTTGACTGATACAACTTATATCAGTCCTCCAGATAATTCACCCCTTAACAGATTTGAATGGAAAAACAGCAAACAGTTCTTAAATCATGAAAACCTAATTGACTGTAATTCACCACATTTTCTTAATTTAAAATTTGATTCAGCCTGATTGTGCTAAAAGATTAACCAGGTCTGAAGAAATTCAAAAACATTATAAGAAAGTCATTGACATCAACTTTTAAGTCAGGTTGGATTGTAAAAAATTCTCCCTCAATCAGGATTTTAAAACTACCTTTGATATGTAATCAAGGTACCTTGATTACCTTCATTATGAGGAAAGATTATTTATTTTGACAATGTTGGCTTCTTGGTAAACAACGGCTTTATTTTCATTCTGCAGGTTCTTGAGTTTTTTGGTCCAATCAGAACCATAGCAGAGGGCAGAGGGGAGACCGTCCTCATCGGCACCACCAAGAACTTTGTTCTGCAGGGCAGCTTGGATGGAGAATTCATACCCATCACTCAGGTAAATGTGCTCAGGTATCCACCCTCCTCTGAAGGAGTTATTTTCTTTTTGTTTGGTATTATATTCACTCTTTCTGACTGGGTGAATAATTAATAAAGTCTCCTCTGCAGGGTCACACTGACGAGCTGTGGGGTCTGGCTGTTCATCCCTGGAAGCCCCAGTTCCTGACCTGCGGCTATGACAGGCAGGTCTGCCTGTGGGACTCCAGCGCTCATCAGCTCATATGGACCAAAACCTTGGAGGTGAGATTAGGCAACACTGCCCCCTGTGGTCCTTTAGGGGAATTGCACAGCATAAACACAGTTCATTAACTACTAACTTAAAAGTATAATATGGGATGAGGATGAAAAACAGTAACACATTATACTGAAACCGCTTTAGAAATGTTTTTTACAAAAAATAAATCACTATTTATTTATTTTCCTTTTTTGTCCCGTTTACTATTCATTTTTGTGTTTTATGTGAACTTTAGGCTGCAGATTATTTTCTTTTTTTTACCCCAAGAATTCAGGGTCACCATGAGCAGATTTTTATTTACATAAAGTGCTGAATGTGATAAAATCTGTACACTGCAAAAACACACAATCTTATCAAGTATTTTGGTCTAGTTTCTACTGCAAATATCTTAATACATAAGATATACTAACTAATTTAAAATCAACAATTCTTACAGTACTAATTCCACTGGCAGATCATTTCACTTACAAAATAGAAAAATGTATTATGAGAAAAATAAATTGCCACTGTAGCTAGTACTTTTTAACAATATTCAAGAATTGTTGATTAAAAAAAGCTAGTATATCCTGCTGAAAAAATACTTGTAAGTTAGTTCTCTTATTTCAAGTACAGTTTCAAAGTTTGTGCTTTGCTACGTGTCATCACCGACGGAAATATTAGATGGAGAGGAAATCCTAGTTTCTTTTTTCATTGTTTTCACAGGATACAGCCCAGTCAGCAGGTTTCCACCCATCAGGAGCCGTGGTTGCCGTGGGAACCCAGACTGGCAGGTACAAATGCAAACTGGTCTCTCAATGAAACAAATAAAGGTCAAATAACAATAATACAATATCAAATCTTGCTTGACAATGAATTGTCCCAGAAATTATTGAGATAAACTATAATATTGTTGTTTTGAGACCATTTCAAGGTAATATAATGTTAATTGCATAGTAATGCAAGAACGCTCACTTTAATTTCTGACAAACACTAGAAGTGGAAGACATTTTAAATATCCAAAATAAATAAACAAAACACCCAAAACAAGCAAATAAAATGAATACTGAAGTCTCTGTAAACAAAATTCATCATTCATCCAGTTTCTGGTTGAAAGACAAACCATGAGCCTTTTTAATTCATCATAAGATTAATAGTTTTATTACAGAGACAGATTTATGTGACGTTGACAGGAAGCTCAGTGTGTCTCTGGTCCTGCAGGTGGCTGGTTCTGGACACGGATTCGAAGGATTTAGTTACGGTTCACACAGACGGGAATGAGCAGCTGTCGGTGATGTGCTACGGCCCAGGTGTGCTGGTTTCTCTGTTTTACCTGCAGTAACATGTTTAACTTGCCCTTGAGTGAAATAAAAAATACAGTTTTTACGCTTAGAGGACTTTAAATTGTTTGGTTTATGTTTATTCCCATAATTTCACATCCTAAACGACGCAACTTTGGTCCGTTTTCTCTAGACGGTAACTTCCTGGCTATCGGTTCCCATGACAACTACATTTACATCTACGCTGTGGGAGAAAATGGCAGGAAGTACAGTCGGGTTGGAAAGTGTTCGGTCAGCTCAGTCTCCTTCACACCTCCTTCCTCACCTTCTCCTCTCTGGGTCGTTTCTCTAACTTTAATTCCTTTAATCCCTCGCCAGGGTCACTCCAGTTTCATCACCCATTTGGACTGGTCTGTGGACTCCCAGTATCTGGTCTCAAATTCAGGCGACTATGAGATTCTCTACTGTAAGTACTGCCGGTTAAATAAAGCATACTGTAGTGGAACCAGACTCCTCAGCTGTGACCTTTGAGCTCATTTTTTAAATAACTTCACTGACATTCCAGTTGCCAAACTTGTTTCATAGTACCAGCATTCCTCAGAGATTTTGGTCCAAACTGTTACAAGGTTCACATTAAAACAACACAGAATGTTACTGCCGTTATTAAAGGTGACCTATTATTCTTCATTAAACAGGTTAGGATAAGGCTATGAGTTATAAAAAGCATTTTCATTACATTTTTCACAATATTGTCCTTATAATTAAGTTTTTCTAGCTGTTTTAGCGTCTCTGTCACTTTAAATCCAAATAAGCTGCTGCTTGCCACCCCCTCACCCCCCCCCCCCCAAAAAAAAAATTCTAAATTTTTCACTATTCAAAACATTCAAAAACGTTGCTGATTGCTGCAGAGTTTGCAGCCCTGTTGCTGATGCAGGACGTCTTTTGTCCCCACAGGGATCCCGTCGGTGTGTAAGCAGGTCGTCAGTGTGGAGACCACCAGAGACATCCAGTGGTTCACTCACACCTGCACTCTGGGCTTTCAGGTGTTTGGTAAGACACTGCCGCCTCCTGCTCTCTCACTCGACCCATGTGCATTCACTGGCCACTTTATTAGCTACACATCTCCAGTAGTGGGTTTGACTCTGTTCTGTTTTCTAAAGCACTTTAATTCTTTATTTTATCAATTCAGCAAAGTGTCTGAAAAACTTCTGAGATTTTGATCCATCTTGACACTATTATACCTCCACCACAAGGCTGAATTATTGATATAAGTCAGGATGGATGACTGCATTTGTGTTTTTTTTACACCAAATTCTGACTGAAAGGCGCAGACAAGGTTTTTCCAATCCGTTTTTGTTAATTTAACCTTTGTGAATTAAAGTTTATTAGTTATTTTGTTATTTTAAGTAAAATACAGATAGAAAATATTGAGAAAAAATTATGATAGTACAGGAAGAGACAAACATCATATTGATTCTCCACCAAAATAGTATAGAAAGAAATAATTAACACAATCCAAAATTTGCACAATAGTCACATTAAAAGAAATAAAAATATATTTATGAAGTATGAATGTGAATTGAAAGAAAATATGTAACAAAAATATAATTGACAATCACAACTCGCTAATTAAATAAAAAAATAACTTAAGCTCTTTTACCAAGCACATCAAAATACCTTAAATTTAGTTTTTCCTCATTTTGATTCCCACTTTGAACTTCAGCAAATCATCGTCATCATCTTCATCATTAGATGGCTGGTGTTAGGGTGTCCACGCCTCCTTAAAAAGTCTTGAATTCACTTATCTAAAATTAAGGCCATAAAATGACTTAATTCATTTGAAAAAAAAATTACTTAGCTTTAAATACATTCATTACAGTTTGTCATAGCAGGACTGTTTAATCTTGTTTATTATTTTTCTCTAGGACTTTTCTGTCAGGGAAATGTTTGAGTCACACTCAGACATCTTTATTGCATCATGTGAGTCACGGTGGTTGAGGCTACTGCTAATTAGCTGATAATATAGCCTCGCTAGCTAGCTTTTTTTTGTATCTATCATGGGTAAGTGTACATTTATCCACTAGATTATGTTGGCTTTCTTTTGATTGGCTGATTTAAATAAAGAGCCCAGTGAATGTTTGTTTTTGTTAAACTTCTGACTGATTAAATGTTTCTGCTGCTCTTTTCTCTTCAGGGTTGTGGCCCGACGGCTCAGACGGCACTGACATCAACGCAGCGTGTGCGTCCAACGACAAGAACCTCCTGGTTACTGGAGATGATTTCGGGAAGGTCCATCTTTTCTCATACCCATGTTCACAGTTCAGGGTACGAAGCTACACAGGCTACAAACGGTGGCGGTTTGTGATGTGGCTCTCTGCCAAGGGCAGCATAGCATGAGGGGCAACATTAGCACTCTTTTTTGAGTCAGTTAAAATAACACTGGCTCTGAAGTTGGTCTCTAATATTTATCTTCCAAGTCAGACTGGATTAAATTATTTCATGTTTTTTTTGAAGAATCTACCCTCATTGGAACATTAAAAAAGCCTAGTATCAAACAAATCAATAGAAATAAGATCAAAGTTTTTTAAAGTGACATATTATACTTCCTTGAACAAGTCCTGATAGGACTGCGGGCGATACAAAACATGTTCATTACATTTTTTTCACAAAATCATTCTTAAAAATGTAATAAGATTTTAGTTTCATTTGGAGTTCCTTTCAGATTGAGATGTTTTAGAGCGTCCTGTCACTTTAAATCCAAATAATCAGCTGCTGGCCACGCCCCCAACTCAACGTTTCCACTCACACGTGAAAATGGCTGCAAACGGATGAATTACACAAGATAAATATTTTAATTCAGCCACATCGAGTGGTTCATACAACAATTATACAACCATACATCTTTGAAAAGTGGAAGTGGCGCATCCTGCACAACCAACAAGAATGCAGCAAGTGGTCTCTGGATGGTAAGTCAACAACAAAACACTTATCTTTCCCAGCAGCCATTATACAGCGCATACAGCAGTAAAGCCAGCTGACCAAATGTGCTGCAGCTTAACTTGGGTTGCTAGGTAACGGACGGAATTCCACTGGGTTTGCTAGGTAACGGGGCACCACCCCTTGACTATGGCTTAACGGCTCATTTTACAGACACTAACAAACGATAACAACTGGGTTTTTTCATTTGAACGGTTGAGCTGGTTTTAGAAGCAGTTGAGACCAAAATGGAAGAATAAAAACGTACAAAATGTGAATTTTACCTTTAAAAATGGTCGTCATAGATTAGGGTAGAAGCTGTTTTTAGTTACGTATGGAGGCAGGAGAGCATTACAGAACCGCCACTGTCTACCAGTGTGACCATTTCCTTTTGTTTTATTCAGAATTGTATGAAGAAATTTGTTTGTTTTTATCCCTTCCAGGCTCCAAGCCATGTTTACCGGGGCCACAGCAGCCACGTGACAAATGTGAGCTTCCTTCATGACGACAGCTACCTGGTGTCGACCGGCGGGAAGGATATGAGCGTCCTGCAGTGGAGGATAGTCTGAACAGCCGAACCGAACAGAACTGCACTAAAATGAACCAAACTTTTAAAAAAAAAGACTCCAAATAAGAAGTGGCTGTGAATGATCGGAAGTGGTTGAAATGCAGAACTTTTCCTTTTTTCTGTTTTTTTTTAGTCACACTACATGAACAAAACAAACGGTCCAACAGAACCAAAGGCTCCGACTTTCTGACTGCACTTCCTCAGTGTGGATGTCCCGGTTCTGCTCTCAGGAGGTTTGTTCGCTGCCAGACAGAACCGAATGGAGCCGGAGAGCCAAAAAAACCTGAAATGTTGGGATTGTTTTTGTAACTCTAAACTTTTATTTTGTATTTAACAACTCAGGAAAGCACTAACGAAGCAAGACTCTTTCCCACTTAACATATCAGGAAGAACTTCTGGCAACGGCTTGCAAAAGTATTGAACTTTTCCACACGACAACCACAAACTTTGATGCTTTTTATTTAATTTTTATGAGACAGACTAACACAAAGTCGTGCATAATTATGAAATCGCTGAAACGATTAATCATAATTTACTAATTATTAATTTAGTACTTAGTTAATCATTAATTGCTGTTTGCTGAAAGAGGATTTTTATTTGTAAAAAAGCAAATAATTACCTTTGGCTTCACATTTAGGCACTTTTTGTTGGTCTGTCACAAAATTCCTGAAAAAACATAAAAGTTTGTTGATGTAAAGTGATTCAATGTGAAAAAGTTTAAGATATATCAGTGACATAATCACAACATAACAAATCAGGTTTCAGCCAATTGGGAACTGAATGAAGGATTTTCTGCATCATAGTCTAATCATATTTAACCAACACTGCAAAAACACAAAATCTTAAGAAATATTTTTGGTCCAGTTTCTAGTCCAAATATCTGAGGACATATGAAATGAGAAAAAACTAACTCATAAGTAACTTTTCAGCAAGGAGTGTGTTTCAAGTCAATAATTCCTTAATATTGATGAAAAAGAACTAGTTCCACTGGCAGATTATTTCACTTTTAACTTGGGGAAAATGTCTTGTTATAAGTGAAATAATTTCCATCAATGTTAAAGGATTATTTACTGAAAACAAAGTCATATATTGTACTGCAGTTACTTGTAAGTTATTTTTTTATTTCAAGTGTGTTAAGATATTTGCACTAGAAATTGGATGGTAAGATTTTGTGTTTTTGCAGTGTTCAAGCTGAAAGTGACACATTTTTCTTTTTATTTATTAATTTTAAGCCAAATCTCCCTCTGCCAGTCGTTTCTCCTCGAGTTTTTCTCCTTTTGTCGTCCTGAGTGGGTGAATCTATAGAGACATGGCACGGTTCTGTGGAAAACCTGAGTGGATATTTGAAACAGTTTTAGCTCTTTTTTTTTTTTATTGAGATGGAATGTTGTCTTTTTTCAAACGAAAAGAGGAGCATCAAAAACAAGCAAATAGTTTTTTTTGTTGTTGTTGTTGTTTGGCTTTTAAGGTTTGCTCCTGCAGAGGAAGGAAGAGACCGTTGCACTGTAATCGCCTGACATTTTGCACCGACACTGAACTGAACCCTTTTCCTCTTTAATGCACTTCTTCCACCTGGCAAACACACTGCAGGTTTCTTACTGCTCAGCGTTACATGAAACAATCTCTGCTCCTTCAGTCTCAGTCAGGTTTCTGCTTCACGTCAGAGCCAAACTTTTATCGGGACGGAGTTGAGTGGATTTTAGTGTGAGCCTCTCTGCTGGTGTGTGTGACTGATGGTTGGAGCTTCGTTCTCAGTAAAATCTTTTAACTTCCTCCAGATGGATGTAACAGAACCTGAAGCTGCAGATTTATTCCCATTAAATACCTAACATCTGACTGAAAACAAATGAAACTTGAAAATGTCTTCATGTTGTCTTTTTATTTCCACACGATCAAAATAACAAAAAAAAAAAAAAAACAATATTTATCATAAAAATGGAGAGAAAAATGATTTTGGGTTTCCCCCAACTGGTGAAAATGTTGTTTTTTTTAATCAAACCTTTTATTTGTTTTTGTTTTTATTTTGAAATTTTATGGAGTTGTCATATTTTCCCTTTTGTCCAGTTTAGTTGATCTTGAGCCCAGAAACAGAATAAGTTGACTGCAAAAACACAAAATCTTGCGAAATACTTTGTCTATTTCTACTGCACATATCTTACTACACTGGAAATAAGACAAAACTAACTAATATGTAACTTTTCAGTGAGTTATAGGAGTTTGTTTAAGTCAATAATTCTTTAATATTTATATAAAAAGTCATTGGCAGATTATTCAACTTATAACAATAAATTTTCCCCATAATATAAGAAGACAATCTGCATGTGGAACAAATTATTTTTCATCAGTATTAAATAAATAAACTTAAACTCAGATTTGACTTAAAAGTTACCTGTAAATAATTAGTATAGTAATTATAAACTAGACCAAATTGCTTGATAATATTTTTTGTATTTGTATAATTTAGTCAAACCCACAGTAATAATGTGTGTAACTGTTTTAATTTAATTTAAATGTTTAATTTATTTAAGGGTTTTCAATAATACACTGCAAAAAAGCAAAAATATTACCATTTATTTTTGGCAAATATCCTAGTACACTTGAAATAAGACACAACTAGCAAATAGCTTTTCATCAAGAAATAGGAGCTTAATTTAAATAATTAATTCACAAATATTGATGCAAAATACTAGTTCCACTGGCAAATTGTCTTGTTATATTTAACTTATAAAGACATTTTTTAAGTAAAATAATCTGCAAGTGAAACACTTTTTTTTTATCAATATTGAGGAATTATTTAAATTAAGCTCTCATATCTTGATTGTAATTTAGTTTTGTAAGATATTTGCACTAGAAACTATACCAAAAATACTTCATAAGAGTTTGTGTTTCTACAGTTTGATGTTGATTTGTGTTATTTAATATTTTACAATCATTGTTGCTTTTGAAGACAAAGACCAGACGCCTGTTAATTGGCGACACCCAGTGGAGTCCCTCTCCCACCTTTTGGGAACCACTGGGAGGCGGAGGGGGCTCGGTTCAATGCTCGCCTTGGCCGCTGGGGGGCAGTCTTGAGTCGCTGCTGTTCCTTCTCCTTCTTCGCCCACCGTGTTAGCAATCCACGAAATCTGCTTCCCGGCGCACCACAACCAGAAACAAAACACTCCGGATGGGGAGGAAAAGCTCCACGAAGGAGACCGAGCCTCACCGGCGCTGTTGACCGAGCCGAACTGAGCCGAACATGGGCCTGAGGAGCCGCCAGCGAACCGCCGGAGCTCCGCTGAAACAGCGCAACACAAAGCGCATGGAGGCGCGCGCTCTGGTTTAGCGTCTGCGGATCATTTCAACGGTTGTTTTTTTTTTTCTTCTTTTCTCTCTCTATTGACGCTGCTTGGACGCTGGAGGACTGTTTTTATTTTATTTTTCCTCACATTTATCAAGACGGATCTGACGCTCATCAGTGGATAAAGGAGAAGAAGACGGAGGAGGAGGAGGAAAATGAGGTAAGCTGCTACCGCTGCTGCGGCTCCATGCGCTCCGTTTGACGCGTCATGACAGATGCTCTGCCCTCTTCCTTCCCTCTATGTCTGAAAATCACTGCAGCAGCTTTGGCTCATTCAGCAGCTCGGTTCGGCCACCTCCCCCCTCCTATTTTATGTTATTTTATTTTTTTTTACCCACTTCTCCTCTCCATTGTCACCTACACCGGACCCGCCCTTGTGAGCTAAAAAGCCGGACTCAGGCCCGGGTTCGTGAATCGTGTTGTCATGGAAACGACATCATCGTGTATCTCTCCTAATCGGTGATGTAGGGGGAAAGAAAAGGCCCCGTTTCGGTGTATGTGACCGCCATATGTGATCCGCTGCAGGGGATAAGTGGGGGTGCTTATGGCAGCAGCAGGAGGAGGGGGGGTGTTTATTCTAGTGGTTGCCAGGCAGGTTAATAGCCCACCCCCCACCCACTACACACACACACACACACATTATTCCAGCATGGATCCAAGCCATATTTGCTCATTTAAAAATATATTCTATATTCGATCTCTGCTCAAAAGAGAGAGAGAGAAAAAAATGTGTATATTCTGTAGGCGATGCAAAGGGGCGCCGCGACAGCGGGGCGCCAAAAACAGTGACGTACAAATTAATTTTTTTCGATTTAATTCTTTATGCTGACTAGAAATAAAACAAAACTAACTTACAAGTAACTTTTCATACAGGAGGAGCTTATTTTAACTCAATAGTTCTTTAATTTTTATATAAAAAAGAGCTAGTTTTACTGGCAGACTTTTTTACTTATCACATGGGAAAAATGTCTTGTTATAAGTTAAAATTTTGCCAGTTTTTTAAAATCAATGTTAAGGAATTAAGTACGTAAATTAATCTCCTATGTCTTCTTGCTGAAAAGTTATTTTACTTTTTCTGTATTTAAATGGTGAAGACCTGCCACAATAACAAATTTTGCTGGGCTACAAATCGTCCCAGACTTTATTGCGATGACAAAACTATTGTTTTGAGATAATTTTCAAGTAATATAATGATAATGATTCTCAGAACAGATTCTTTAAGATAAACGTTTAACATGGGAACTGGAAGACATTTAAAATATCCAAAATAAATAAACAAAACAGAAACAACAAATAGAATTAACT